>JAVYIG010016289.1:0-31876 GCA_035222895.1 Strongylocentrotus droebachiensis | reverse complement strand
GGATATTTTGCACTCAAAAGCCTTGAACCGCATTTTTACCTCTACTGGTCTATACCTTTAATCTGTTTCTGAACTTAGTGTATTGGTTTATCATGAAGTCTCATTGTTTAAATTTCTTCAGGATCGCATATCCAAGGCATGCCTGGTGCTACGTCAGGCCCACCCCGATCATCCGAATGTTCGGCGTCACCGACGCGGGGAACAGTGTCCTGTGCCACGTCCACGGGTTCACGCCCTACTTCTACATCCCCGCCCCGCAGAACTTCGTCCCCGAGCACTGCTCCAAGTTCAGGAAGTGTGTCAACGACGCAGTCCTAGGCGACATGAGGTCAAACAAGGATAACTTGACCCAGGCTGTCTTGGCCGTTGATGTCATGCAGAAAGAAAGTAAGTACTTTGTTTCAGATAGTTCATCTTTGCACAGAGTGGTTTATAATGAAAGTTTTGATATATAACAATTTACAATATCTCAATAGTGTCTTGACAGTGAAGTCTAGAAGTTAACAAGGTTTCCTTGCATAATTTGAATACTAGGACACTGCTAATGTTTAAATTTCACAGATAGGACATACATGACAATCATTATTCCTGCAAAGTTCTACAGAATTTGATGTTGGCTGCAAAGGGGACATAGTATCTTGAAAAAGTTGAAAGTCCAACTTAGAGATGAGTGCGACATAGTATCTTGAAAAAGTTGAAAGTCCAACTTAGAGATGAGTGCGACTTAGGATCTTTGTGAAACACCCCCTAATCTGCCATCATCATAGAGAGAGATCAAGATTGCAGTAATAAGGCTTTTCAATGACAGATAACTGCTTTCATATTTCAATGTTCACAATAAAAAGTATTATGTTTTTTGTAATCTCCTTGCTTTCCAGATATCTATGGTTTCCATGGAAACAAGATGATGCCTTTCCTGAAGATCACCATGGCCTACCCTAAGCTGATAGCCCCGGCCAGGAGACTCCTAGAAGCAGGGCTATCGGTCCCACCATACCCGCACAGAGGCTACCAGACCTACGAGAGTAACATTGACTTTGAGATCAGGTAATGGGAAATCCATTTCAGAAATTCATCTTTATGTCTGATGTTGATTAATGTCCATGGCTGGACATTAATTCAAGTTATTAACGTTTCCAACAAAACAGTACAAATCAATTATAAACATTTACAACAATTTAGGAATACTATTGGAACCAGAGGGGTCCACTGAAAAGCAATGCTTGTACAAGTGTGAACACCTCAAATGATACAGAGGAATAATGTGTAATTCAATAACAAGTTCGTAACTACAAAAGGAACTACAAAATGGGGAAAAAAGGGGGATGCCAACAGAGACGAGAATGAGACAAGACATTACTTTACCTGACAAAGATAGGAGAACAAGGTCACAATCCAAAAGTAGACAATGCCATAAAAGAAGTGAGATTTTATCACTTTAACAAAAGTGATGAAATTAAAAGAATATGATGATTTATTCAGCGAATTAATTCATGAGAATATACGTATCCTGACATGGATTATAGAATTTAAAATGTAGTTCTACCTATTTCTTTGGCAATTTAAAGTAAGGACTGTTGATGTTGTAGGGGTAATTGTCTTGTTATAGAGGTACAGCTTTTTTCAAAAACAGTTCATTGCAGCATTTCTTAAAGATAAAGTTGAGTTCTGGTCATGCGATTGCATTGTGAAAGAAACTGTGTGAATCGACCATTAAAGGTTGATCATCTAGCATATAAGTATTGGTGTGTACTGCAAGCCAGGTTCTGGAATCATCATAATTATAAGAAATTTGGCCCAGTTTTAGTAAAGTTACGAGCATTGTACAAAGAAAGAAAAACAAGGGACTGCACAAACATGTGGCATAAAAATCCATCCCGATTTTAAGCTGCTACATGCCATGTTTAGAATATTAAGGCATTTGAAGAGCTATGCTTCTCAGGGAGCATGTTTTATCTGATGTTCTTCCATACTTGCATAATAACAATGAGAACGCTCACAAAATATTGTTCACCTCTTCCAAAACTCAACCTTCTCTTTAAACTTATTTTACCAGGTTCATGGTCGACGCAGACGTCGTAGGTTGCAACTGGATCGAGGTACCTGCAGGAACCTACCGCGTTCGGTCATCCTCTGGTCATGCGCCCACGTCAGTGTCACAGATCGAGATTGACGTTGCGTGGGATCGCTTCATCAGTCATCCCCCCGACGGCCAGTGGGAGAAAGTGGCGCCGTTCAGGATTCTGAGTTTTGATATCGAGTGCGCAGGCCGAAAAGGTAGGCAGTGTGTCCTTGGGCAAGGCATTAATCTACATTTGCCACTCAATTCCCAAGGAGACTCGGTAGGATGACGAAAGCATTTGTGTTAGTAATTGCCTATGCCCTTACTGTGAACATATGGAGGAATACTCCCCAGGGAGTGGAGATGGTGCACATTGTGTGTGAATGAATCCGATGACCGGGGTAATAATATCTGTAAAGTGCTTAGATACGGTATTCCATATTAAGTGCTAAACAAATCCAGATTATTATTATTATTAGAGTGAACGAGGTACGAAAGAGGGAAAATTTCTTTGGGGAGTGGTTCAAGTTTCTCACACACATCACCAGATGTTGTAAATACTTATATACTTATCATTATCTCAACAATTTTTACCAATTAAACTCAAATAATTTTTCTATGTCATTGTAACTGTGCACATTTCATAAGATGATCCCTTGGCTGTTAACGCTTATCCTTATAGAAAGACCCCTTGTCTTTATTTTTTGTTTTCGTTAAAAATTGCTTCTCGTTGAAACCTGTACTAAAGGACAATGTATAGAAAGACCACCTGCCTGTAGAGACTGCTTTTCTCGTCTCACTTAAGTGGTCTTTATATACAGGTTACACTACATAGTTGGAGCTTTATGAATTGACCATTGAATGTGCTACAATAGACCAGTTCACAGTTATCACATGTCCCAAATGACCCCGAATATCCACAGATCTTCAAAACATGAAGAGGTCCCACTTTGTACATTTTGAAATGATTACTCCTGCAGCGATGGAGGGGCTTCATAAATAGCCTTTGTTTCCCCTTTCCAAAGAATACTTCCACCTGTGTATAATGGAGTGCACTGCTTGTGCATAAATGAATAATGATTACATAACTTACATGAGCAAGTATCCAGTATTTGTCTCAATGTTTTTCACAATTTGGTCTGCAATGACCTTTATCTGCTCATGCTCAGACTGCAACTGTGAACTGGTTTATTATCTCTGTGTGGTTGTAACCGTTGAAGATTTCAAGCTTTTTGAGATTGTAATATCACTATCTGTATCCACCGACAATCTGCAGGTATTTTCCCAGAAGCGGAGAAGGATCCCGTCATCCAGATTGCCAACATGGTGATCCGGCAGGGAGAGAGAGATCCGTTCATTAGAAACATCTTCACTCTCAACACGTGCGCCCCCATTGTCGGCTCCCAAGTCATGTCTTTCAAGACGGAACACGAGATGCTTCAGGTAATGATTGTGACGATGATGATGGTGGTGGTGATGGTGGTGGGGATGGTGGTGGTGGTGGTGATGGTGGTAGTGGTGATGGTAATGATGGTGGTGGTGGTGATGATGGTGATGATGATGCTAATGATGCTAATGATGATGATGATAGTGGTGGTGGTGGTGGTGTTGATGAAGATGAAGATGATGATGATGATGGTGATGATGTAGATGGTGATGATGATAGTTGTGGTGGTGATGGTGATGATAATTGTGATGGTAGTGATGATGATGATGATGATGCTGGTATTGATGAAGATGGTAATGATGAAGATGGTGATGAAAATGATGATGATGATAATAATGATGATGATGAAGATGGTGATGATGAAGATGGTGATGATGATGGTGATGATGATGATGATGATGATGATGATAGTGGTGATGGTGGTGATGATGATGATGGTCGGGATGATTATGATGATGATGATGATAATGAGAATATGGATGATGATAATGAGTGATAATATTGATGTTTATGATAATAATGAAACTGAAATAGCTTTAGATAAATCTCTGAAACATGTTCCTGAAACTGAACTTAAGTGTACTGCTATAAAGTATTTCTCTATAAGAAATATAAAGATCTCATATTGTGTCATTTCTTTAAATTCAAACGAAATAACTATTCCAAATCTAATGTTCTCCTTCTAGGCATGGGCCGACTTTGTCAAAGAGATCGACCCCGATATCCTGACGGGTTACAACATCCAGAACTCTGACATCCCATACCTCATCTAAGTTTAGGGTTATATTCATATCTTAATAATATGAAAACTGCTAAAAATTTCTGTAGAAATATTTCTGTCAGTTTTTTTATGACTCTCAATAAAAGTTTGACTATTAGAATTCAATTGTCTTAGCAATCTCAATTTTGTTTTATCTCATAAATTTCCGAAACTTATTCTTCATCATTTAGGCATGGGCTGATTTTGTCAAAGAGATAGACCCCGATATCCTGACGGGATACAACATCCAGAACTTTGATATCCCGTATCTCATCAACCGTGCTGCTGCCCTCAGACAGTCGCGCTTCCCGTTTCTCGGACGCCTCAAGAATACCAAGAGCGTGATCAGGGACGTCTCGTTCCAGTCCAAGCAGCTTGGGAAGCGAGAGAACAAGTCCGTCAACATGGAAGGTCGTGTGCAGTTTGATCTCCTTCAGGTATGGTGTATACCTTTTAATCAAATTGGCAACTTTAATTTGGCTTTTAAAGAGAAGGTTGAGTTCTGGGAAGAGGTGAAAAATAATTTGTGAGCGTTATCATTGTATTATGCAAGTGTGGAAGAACATCAGATAAAAGGTGTTCCCTGAAAAGCATGGCTCTTCAAATACCTTAATATTCTAAATATGGCATGTAACATCATAGAAATCTGGATAGATTTTTATGCCACATGTTTGTGTAGTCCAATATACATCATTCTGTGACAGTGCTTGTAACTTTACCAAGACTGGGCCAAATTTCTTAGCATTTTGATACCCACCAATACTTATATGCTAGATGATCAACCTTTTCTGATGGATTCCACAACATTTCTTTCACAATGCAATCGCATGACCAGAACTCAACTTTGTCTTTAACTGTTATATCCTTCTGACAAATTCTTCTAGATTGTCTTTTTTTAGAAGGGAAGATTTTGCTTACTAGTATGAAAATCGTGTACCTTTTTGTAGAAATTAATGTTTGTTGTTCAATAAATGTGATTTTAGAGATAATGCAATCTGTCCTTCATGAAATAGTTCAAATTAAATAAACAATTTTGCTAATTTTTGCTTGTTTTACTTGTGTCTATTTTGAAGGAACTTTGTAGCATTGTACATATTAGTGCCAAAACTCTGTGATTCTGTGAGAATTTTATTTCTATATTTACCAGAAGTCAAGTTTATCTTTAATAAAGACTGGTGCTCTATCCCATCTCAGGTGGTTGTGAGGGACTACAAGCTGAGGTCATATCGTCTAAACGCCGTCAGTTACCACTTTCTCCAAGAGCAGAAAGAAGACGTTCAACATTCCATCATCACAGATCTTCAGGTAAGGCTCAAATTTCTTTCTTAAGAGAATATTTGAGCTTTAAAAATGCTCATTCAGTGTACTTTCTTGCTTAATTCAATAATAAAAGTATCCCTATAGAGTTTTTGATTAACATAATACAGTCAAACCTGCTTTAGCCACCACCTGTGGAAAAAGACGATTGGCCATCTACTGTTTGAAAGATGCCAAGAATTAATTTTTACATCATGCGATCATCATGTGTAACCTTTGACCTATGTACCTGTGTCATCTCTACTCTTTAGAATGGCAATGAACAAACGAGAAGGCGATTGGCCGTCTACTGTTTGAAAGATGCCATGCTGCCACTGCGTCTCCTTGAAAAGCTCATGTCCGTCATCAACTACATGGAGATGGCGAGGGTGACGGGCGTGCCTCTCACCTATCTGCTCTCAAGAGGGCAGCAGATCAAGGTCGTCTCACAGCTTCTAAGAAAGGTAAGATAGCGATTTTTAAAGCAGAATTGCAGTTTGACATGATGTGGATGTTCTTATACAGGAGTAAACTAGAAGTGTTATACATGATTTTGATAGCTCAGTTGGTAGAGCAGTGGTCTCGAAATCCGGCGACCAGGGTTCGAAACCAAGGCTAATGCCCTTTGGTAAGGCAATAGCCATCATTACCAGGTCTATTGCATGGAGAGGACCTAAAGCCACCGGTCCCCTGCTTGCCTCATAATAACAAGCATTTATTCTTTCTTAGCAGTCAGGTAACTACATGCACTACCCTGACTGACTACAATTGAAAAAAGACTCCAAACGGGTTTATTTTAAAAGCAGAACTCTATGGTGACTTTATATTGACCGCTGCCTACAGGCTAACAGGTCCAAAGAAGGAAGTAAAAAATGACACAAAAATATATCTTGCAGTAAATTCAAATTAATAGTCTACTATGTGTCCTGCTTGTCATCTTCATAGTCCCACAAGCTATTCAGTGTCCTGATGGGGTCATTTACATTGCCCCACAAACTCTGTTTTGTGTATTGTTTATGATAGGGTCATTTATATTGTCCCACAAACTCTGTTTTGTGTATTGTTTATGATTGGGTCATTTATATTGCCCCACAAACTCTTTTTTGTTTATTTTTTATGATTGGGTCATTTATATTGTCCCACAAACTCCGTTCTGTGTATTGTTCACAGGCTAAGGAACAGGACCTGATTATGCCTGCTCACAAGGTAGAGACGGGAGATGACTTCGTCGGAGGTTACGTCTTGGATCCAATCAGAGGGTAAGAAGGTGTCCTTAAAGGAAAAAATCATAAAAATAAAAACAAAATAATGCTTGATCTGACTGTAATCGATCATGCAGTCTGATTGTGACATGTACTTGTCATGAAGTTCCTTTTCTCCTACATTCATGTCCCAAAATTTCATTTCCAAACAAGGATGTTATTTTACAGCCTGTTGCCTCATATCATGCTTTGTCACTTCTTTGTATGAGACGTCTTATATTTGAGCTGGAAAAAAAATTAGACTCGTACATATATTCCACCGGATGGCTCTATTATGAAAAAACTGTCTTGATGTGTGTGTTTTTTTTAAATAATTGAATTGACATGTATTAATTTGAAAAATCCACATGGCAGCCCAATGGCTGAATTGCATAGAATTTACAAGGTAAAATCACAAAAACAAAATTTCTTACAAATCTATACAAATATCATAGCCACAAAAGGAGAGAAGCATAGATAGAGAGAGAGAAAGAGAGAGACGAGATATAAAGGAGAGACAGAAAAACAATGATATTGAGGCAGAGGTGTGACAATCCAGAGGGAGAAGAGATTTTAAATTACATAATAAATGAGTTGATTGATTAATTAAACTGTATTAAATTGTTTTTCATGTTTTTTCATAGTTTTTGCAAGGTATTAAACCATTTAATTTCAAGTTGAATGCAAGCTCTTTTATTTTGCTATTTGGTCTTCTACAGGTACTATGACTGCCCTATCGCTACGCTGGATTTCTCTTCCCTATACCCATCTATCATGCAGGCACATAACCTCTGCTATACAACGCTCTTATCACCATCTATGAAAGAGAAGTAAGTATATATCTTGATGGATTGATGAATTGATTGATTGATTGATTGATTGATTGATTGGTTGGTGATTGGTTGATTGGTTGGTGATTGGTTGATTGGTTGGTGATTGATTGATTGGTTGGTGATTGATTGATTGGTTGATTGACTAATGGATTAATTGATTGATAAATGGATGGATTGATTGATTGCTTGATTGATTGATTGACTATTTGATTGCTTAATCTATACAACACTCTTATCACCATCTTTGAAAGAGAAATAAGTATATATCTTATTGATTGATTGATGGACTGATTGATTGATGGACAGATTGATTGATGGACTGATTGATTGATTGATAGATTGATTGATTGATAGATTGATAGATGGATGGATTGATTGATTGCTTGATTGACGGATTGATTGATTGCTTGATTGATTGATTGACTATTTGATTGCTTAATCTATACAACACTCTTATCACCATCTTTGAAAGAGAAATAAGTATATATCTTATTGATTGATTGATGGACTGATTGATTGATGGACAGATTGATTGATGGACTGATTGATTGATTGATAGATTGATTGATTGATAGATTGATAGATGGATGGATTGATTGATTGCTTGATTGACAGATTGATTGATGGACTGATTGATTGATTGATAGATTGATTGATGGACTGATTGATTGATAGATTGATTAATGGACTGATTGATTGATGGACTGATTGATTGATGGACTGATTGATTGATTGATAGATTGATGGTTGACTAATGGATTGATTGATAGATGGATGGATGGATTGATTGCTTGATTGATTGATTGACAGATTGATTGATGGACTGATTGATTGATGGACTGATTGATTGATTGACAGATTGATTGATGGACTGATTGATTGATTGACAGATTGATTGATGGACTGATTGATGGACTGATTGATTGATTGACAGATTGATTGATTGCTTGATTGATTGACAGATTGATTGATGGACTGATTGATTGATGGACTGATTGATTGATTGATAGATTGATGGTTGACTAATAGATTGATTGATAGATGGATGGATTGATTGAGAGCTTGATTGATTGATTGATAGATTGATATGAGGGGGATGGATTTTTCCTCATTTTATCCTTATCAAACAAATGTCTGATGACTATATTAGATAGCTTTGTTTCTCATACATCACTGAAATGACAAAATCATTTCCTATGGATGAATGAATGTGTATGTTTTGGCTGGCTTCTTGGTTGGGTGTTTGGTTGGCAGTTGGATAATTGTTTTGGCGATAGGTGATTGATCTGTTATCAGTTGTTTTGTTTCTAGTTTTGTTAATTGATTGATAAATTTGTAGGTTTTTTATTCAAGGGGACATAATCCATATGGCATTTTCTTTCATTCCCATCTTGCTTCCCTTGGCTTTTGAATTTATTGCCATGGACTGGAACCCCAGATTATCACATTGTTTGGATTTATTTTGTAATATTTTTTTTTCTTCTGTTACAGCCTTGCACCTGATCAATACATAAAGACGCCAACAGGGAACTACTTCGTCAAGAAGTCGATAAGACGAGGCATCCTGCCAGAGATTCTTGAAGACCTACTGACAGCTAGAAAAAGGTAAGGATTATGTCATTATTGTGAGGAGAGCACAATGTGGAAAAGGATATGCAGTGCTCAAAAAGAATTCATGGCTTCAAATGACTGAGCTGCCACCGCCAATACATCTGAATGACATCAAACTGAATGAAATCAAACTGAATGACATCAAACTGAATGACATCTAACTGAATTACATCTAACTGAATTACAACTAACTGAATGACACCAAACTGAATAACATCAAACTGAATGACACCAAACTGAATGACATCAAACTGAATGACACCAAACTGAATGACACCAAACTGAAAGACACCAAAGTGAATGACATCAAACTGAATGACATCAAACTGAATGACAACAAGTGAATGACATCAAACTGAATGACATCAAACTGAATGACACCAAAGTGAATGACATCAAACTGAATGACACCAAAGTGAATGACATCAAACTGAATGACATCAAACTGAATGACACCAAAGTGAATGACATCAAACTGAATGACACCAAACTGAATGACATCAAACTGAATGACAACCATCAAAATTGTGGCAGTTCGTTGTGATTTAATTTTTCCTTTGGTATATTTGTCTATCTATGTAGATGTGTCATGGTTGAGTGAAAATGTCACTGGACTGTGGATCACATGGTCCGCGGTTCAAGTAACGCCTCGGCACTAATTTCCTTTGTCAAGATATTAGTCTAAGAAAGAGTTAATGGAACATCGCCTTGATATGTTTCTTATTTACAGAGCCAAGGCTGATCTGAAGAAAGAAACTGACCCGCTGCGCAAGAGAGTGTTGGATGGCCGACAGTTGGCGCTCAAGGTCAGCGCAAACTCCGTCTACGGTTTCACCGGAGCGCAGGTCGGCAAGCTGCCATGTCTTGAGATCTCGCAGAGCACGACGGCCTTCGGGAGGATGATGATTGATAAGACGAGACAGCTGGTAGAAACTAGATACACAGTGGAGAACGGGTACAAATTTACTTCAAAGGTAGATGCTGATTTTTATGCCTCCGTTACGAAGTAGCCGGAGGCATTATGTTTTCTGGTTGTCCGTCCGTCTGTACGTACGTCTGTATGTACGTCCCGTTCTCGTGATCGCGTTATCTGAAGAACCGATTGATGGATTCCTGCCAAACTTTGGTCATGTATGTATCTTGCAGAGCCGATGAACTGATTAGATTTTGGGGTCACAAGGTCAAAGGTCAAAGGTCACAGGGCTCATTATGTATGCAAAAACAGCTCGTGATCGCGTTATCTGAAGAACCGATTAATGGATTCCTGCCAAACTTTGGTTATGTATGTTACTTGCAAAGCTGATGAACTGATTAGATTTTGGGGTCATGAGGTCAAGGTCAAAGGTCACAGGGCTCATTATGTATGCAAAAACAGCTCGTGATCGCGATATCTCAAGAACCGATTGATGGATTCCTGCCAAACTTAGGTTGTGTATGTTACTTGCAGAGCCGATGAACTGATTAGATTTTGGGGTCAGGAGGTCAAAGGTCACAGCGCACATTCAGACCTTCATTTCTAGAATTTGGTGGAGCTCTATTAATCCCACTCCTTGTTTTGCCAAGGAGCTCAAATTGAGCTCCTCAAATAACTCTCCTGAGAGAGCGAGGAGCTCAATTTGAAAATTGATGTTGATGAGCAAATGAATAGACACACAAACCTCCCGACACACTCTCGGCAGTAGGAGCAAATTTGAAGAAATTGCCTTTTTAATTGTTGTATAACCAAAGAAATAAGAAGAAGTTGCGTAACGTACGTGCGTTCCCGAAACCAAAATCGGACCTCGCACACACACTATCTCACCATACCACGAATGGTCCGTCGTGGGAGGCGAGCGGGCTGGAGTTTTTCAACGAGACCAATGCAGTTTCGGAGTTTTGCAGCGCGCAATTTTACCGGGACTCGAAAGGTTCGTCGTGGGAAGCTGGCCGGCTAGCTTTCTGCCGAAACAACGCTAGGTCGGCTGCTGGCAAAAAGAGAGTAGCTACGATCGAGAATATCGTAGGTGTTCTTAACTTATCAATAAGATAATTCTAAATTCTATTTAAGATGAAATAATAAACTAGAACTACAAACAAACCTCGACAGATCTCTAATGACTATTTGAATGCTTGTTTATTTCTCCATTTGACGATTTGTTGTCTTGATCCTTCGATACGATTATGCGTGCGCCAGCGCCACAGCAGCATCTAGCGATCTCATGATCTGAACGTACGTACGTAAACAAAGGGGTGCATTTTCACGGAAACACATGTGCCTTATTAAAGCACTAAATACGTAGCTAGTAGAGAGCTCCTGCGCGGCAAACTGTTTGTGATTCCGAATCACGAACAGTTTGCCGCGTGAGCTCTCTACTAGCTTCGTATTTAGTGCTTTTATAAGGCACAAGTGTTTCCGTGAAAATGCGCTCTTTACGAATCATTCGTGTATTTTTTCTGTTCTAATAATTTATGGGCGCATTTTCACAGCAAACACTTGCGCCTTGCATGCCGTCTAGTTTTAGATGATTATGGGCGCAATTGGTGGTTTTATGAGCGCAAATTTGCGCCCTGCGCCCGCTTAATCGAAGGCTTGGCGAAGTGGTTGAAATTTGTGACGAAGTTATAGTGTTCATGAATATTTAGTAGGACATGCATTGTTTCGGAGAATGACTGACAAGTTGCTAGAAGCTTAAAATGGCGATTTGTTGACAATTTTGCCGGTGCGATCGGCCACAAACATGCACCCTAAACGGGATTTTTAACTGAAGGAAAACATTGAAACCAAGGAGCGCTGTAAACAACTCTCCTGATTATTTTTTAGGAGCGCTGTAGGAGCGCCGGCGCGATCGCGCTCCTTAGAAATGAAGGTCTGCACATTATGTATGCAAAAACAGCTCGTGATCGCGTTATCTCAAGAACCGATTGATGGATTCCTGCCAAACTTAGATCATTTATGTATCTTGCAGAGCCAATGAACTGAGTAGATTCTTGGTTCATAAGGTCAAAGGTCAAAATTCATGAGCTAATTATGTATGCAAAAATAGCGTGTGAACGCAATCTCGTTAGAACTGACAGATGGATTACTATTTAACTCAGGACATCTTGCAGAGCCAATGAACTAAGTAGATTTTAGGGTCATGAGGTCAAAGATCAAAGGGTCATATATGTATATGAGCAATTGCTTGTAATCACGATATTCTGAGAACCTGTTAATGGATTACAATTGAACTTGAATTTGAAAAATTTCTTCTGTTTTGGTTTGTAAAATTGTTCTATGAAGGAGGCATCATTTTCGACTGCGCGCAGTCGAAGTTCCATCTAGTTGTTTTATACTGTACAGGGTGCTACAAGAATTTTTTTCACCACTTGCCCTGTCGGGCAAGTGGGTTTTCAATTTACTTGCCCAAACAATATTTCCACTTGCCCAAAACTTTAAAGCGAAAAAGGACTCGAGGTTAAAGCATTTATTATCTCGTAATGATAAGTTAGTGTTTTAGATAGCAAATTAATGCACATACATGTACAGTGTAACTGTACTGAATAATAACCTAATATGTCAAAGAAAATGGTCAACAAAGGATGGTTGAAGGTTTAAAAAACGCATTTTATTGATTCTCCATAAATAATCAGATTCACATGAATCTCGGCAAGGTAGAATGGTTCAAGCAGGTTTAAGTTTTTAATATTCAGTCATGTAAAAAAGCATAATGACCCTGTTGTAAAAAATATGATACAAACATGTCATTAATGGTAGCCACATGTACCATGGTGCAACATCACATGATCAGAATAATGACGTCATATTTGGCGTGATTCAACCAATCGGCAATCAGAGAATAGCAAAGGCCTGTCGGTGCGGCCTGCAGAGCTAGAGAGAGAGAGCGCGAATAAGCTCGCAGCTGGTACGATCGCGCTAGCTGTCTCTAGCTAGCTCACGGCCGGCCGTGCGTGGAGGCGGAGCGGCATTCATGGCTTGAAGTGTCACTGTTGCATGCGCGCTGAGCTAGCTGAGCTGGCTAGCTGTCTGTGAAGTTTTTTCGAAATCGGAACGATCGCTTTTTTGCTTCTGGATTTTGACGACGGGTAAGAAGTTGACGGGTGAATGGTAGAGTTCTTGGACACTAGGAAATTACTGTAAAAGTATCACTTGCCCGATCGGGCAAGTGATAATTTTATTTACTTGCCCGACGGCTCAATTTGGTTGCCCCGGGACATCGGGCAAGCGGGTTTGTCGCGCCCTGCTGTATGGTTGGATTATTGCAATAGTCTTTATTTACTGTTTGATGTGCTGGAGATAGAAGGAAACTTGAAACTGTCCAAAATCGTGCCGCTAAATTAATCTTTGGCCTTGGGTCAAGAACTCATACTTCACCCTTACTTAAGGAGCTCCACTGGTTACCTCTCCACCAACGTGTTCTGTTTAAATTCTGTTTGTATGCTTTCAAAATACTCAATCGTTTGGCACCTGAATATCTTAATGACACCCTCCAAATATATACACCATCTCGTAATCTTCGTTCAGCAACCGACCCATGTAAACTTATCATTCCCAAATCTAGACTGTCAGCAGCTGAAAAACGTTTTGCAGAAGCTACATTAATGACTTGGAACGGCACCCCTCTTTCCATAAGGGAAATTACCTGTCTTGCCACCTTCAAAAGATCCCTAAAAACTCACCTTTTCCCCCAGTAATCTATGTAATATACTTCCTGTACTGTACATTTTTGTCCTCTTTCCATATATTTGTATTTGTAAGCGATATGGTACTTATTGTTTTAGCACTCCTAAATATTCGATATTATTATTATTATTATTATATAGCAAAAGCTAAAGGCATAGCAAATGGGGATTAAATGTGGGTGATCTGATTTTGTAGTCTAATCTATCAGACTATTTGAATTATTTAAGCTTAATCTTCATGTAGGTGGTAAGCATTTCCAAGGGTAACTATTTCTATTTGCATTAAATGATTATGGGAGATGTATATCAGTTTAACCTTAAACACAAATCAGAAACGATTTCCTTTTTTTTTTTTTTGCTGCTGTTGATGTGCTATTGGGTCATGCTATATGCTACATACATGAGAACCAAGAATTAGTTGTTAAATTGTAAATATATATTTGAAGTAAGGATGTTGGCACATAATGCTCTATGTGTGGCGTAAACAGAAACGATCGTCTTTTTTGCAATTAAAACTGTCTCTGTGGTCACTTCTCTATAAATGCCACCTGTCTATACAGACTGATTTGACTAAGGCCATTAAAACAAATATTCATGTTTAGCGTCCCTGCCCGCTTCCTTTTATGGGGCCGTCTCCTTTTTTTTCTAACTTTTTTGTTGTTGAGAAAAACACTTGCAAAACACACTGCTAAAATGATCTATTTCTGATTTTGAAGGAAAAAAAAAAAAGTATTGGCGGCCAACGTGAAAAATAGCCCGACTGTCAGGAAAAATGAACCGAGCAGCCATTTTGAAGAAGAAAAAAAAAAAGGGCCTCCTCCTTCCTATTTTTTAAAAAGGCAGGACGCTAAAAATGTTGTTTTTTTAATTTGGTTTAACTTCTCTTTGTGTCATGAACCTTTTTCTTTTGACAGGTTATCTATGGAGATAATGACTATGTGATAATGACCGATTTGACTCACTCCATCTATACAGACCAATTTGACTGACTCTATAAATCGACTAACTCTATAAAACTCTACATAACCGATTTGCCTAACTTCTTTTGGTGTCATCAATCTGTTTTACTTGACAGGTTATCTATGGAGACACAGACTCTGTGATGGTGAAGTTTGGTGTGAAGACGGTAGCAGAGAGTATGGAGCTAGGTAAAGAGGCTGCCGCATGGATCTCAGATGAGTTCCCACCGCCCATCAAACTAGAGTTTGAAAAGGTAAAGTTATTCTCCAATCATTTAAAAAGAACTGATTATTTAACTGATAGTTTGTTTTTCACATCAATTCTCAAGACCATACTTCTTTTAGTATGGCCCCCAATATATAGCGTACCTTTTGTATTGAATATGAATAAAAAACGTTGCTTCTTCTGTATACAAGGAAGGTCCTTGATCATACTTCACTTTTGTTTGTTTTTTTAACTCTTCAGTGTGCATTTTTTTTTTTTTGGTTTTTGGTTTTTTTTTTTTTTTTTTTTATTTGTTGCGACTTTGCTTGGAATGGGGATCCTCAGACTTTTCTCATGCTCGTTCAGCCCAACTTTCTGCCAATTTTAATTATTATACGACGCCTAATAAGATTCTTGCAACCTCATTGGTCAATTCTTGATCACATGACATGCGCTAAAAGTACTGTTCAACGGCATCATTCTCCAGCCGTGCAATTCCGTTTGATCCTTTCGTACCATTGCACGCTGACGTCACTAACAATGTACAAAGTACATGATGAGGTAAGTGACGTCACCGTGCAATGGTACAAATGGATCAAACAAAATTGCACTCCGCGTCACAACAAACATAAAGCTTGGTACAAGCGGCGCATGGTATGCGCATGGTTTGCTGCCTGCTTTTATAGTGCGCGCTCACTATCGGCAAATTCCATCAATAAAAAAAATATTAAAAACGCTGAGATGTAGGCCTAGGAAAACTGTTCTTTAAAATATACCTTGTTTTAAGCCCGTTAACGTCCGAGGTGTTGTATGAAACAAATAGTGAATGGTCTTTACTCATGCAATGGAACAAGATTTTCCATTCGGTGAAAGATGAGACGCCCTATTCAACTCGGCTGCGCCTCGTTGGATAGAGCGTCTCTTATCTTTCACCTTGTGCAAAATCTTGTACCATTGCATGAGTAAAGACCATTCACTATTTGTATACTATTGTCATTAAGTATCATTGATACTTCTTGCCTTTTATGACATCATCATCATCACTAATTATCCTTCTTCAGGTCTACTTTCCGTACCTGCTGATCAACAAGAAGCGCTACGCAGGCCTCTACTTCACCAAACCAGACACCTACGACAAGATGGACTGCAAGGGAATTGAGACTGTCCGCAGAGACAGCTGCCCTCTAGTGTCCAACGTCTTGAATAACGTCCTCCAGAAGATCCTCATTGAAAGGTCAGAGGTCACGATTTTATCTTCTTTGGTTTTATTATGCATCTACCGTCATGTGTATGGATTGTACATCCTGCCAGCTTTAAAGAGACGGAGAGAGAGAGAGAGAGAAAGAGAGAGATGGAATAGAGAGACAGACAGACATACAGTTGGAGAGAGACAGAGACACAAACAGACAAACAGATAGACAGAGATAGATAGAGAGAAAAAGGGACGGAGAGAGAAAGACAGACAGAGACAGACAGACAGAGAGTGAGGCGCAGACATACAGACAGACAGAGATAGAAAGAGAGATAGAGAGAGAGACGGAGAGAGAGAGAGACGAGAGAGACAGACAGACAGACAGAGTGAGGTGGAGACATACAAACAGACAGAGATAGAGACAGATGGATATAGAGAAAGACAAAAAATCTAGGGAGGAATTTCAAAGCTGATACTCGTATTTGAAATTTTGAAATTTATTTGATTTCCAGGTACATGTATAAACAAAATAGAAATGACAACACAGAGCATATAACATTAAGAGTTACAAGACAGTGAAAATGCCACCAGCGGATGCCTGAGGATTACCTAAAAGAATTTCCATTCTGTCATGAGGTTCTCCACATCCACTGGTGTTACATATAAATAGATTTAAGAAGTAACGGTAAAATAACATAACATAATTCAAGTTCATTCATCAAGCATATTAACTAATAGAATGATTGCATATATGTTGAACTTTGTGGCATGAAGAAAATAACAATCATGTACGGCATGTAACGGTAAAATAAAATAACATAATTCAAGTTCATTCATCAAGCATAATAACTAATAGAATGATTGCATATATGTTGAACTTTGTGGCATGAAGAAAATAACAATCATGTACGGCATGTAACGGTAAAATAAAATAACATAATTCAAGTTCATTCATCAAGCATAATAACTAATAGAATGATTGCATGTATGTTAAACTTTGTGGCATGAAGAAAATAACAATCAGGTACGGCATGTAACGGTAAAATAAAATAAAATAACATAATTCAATTTAATGTAATTCATTTAATGTAATACCTGAAGGGATCAGAGATCCGCGCGTAGAGACCTCCACACCACCCCGCTCGAATGCGCCAAAAAGTATGGTTTACTAAATGAAGTTACTGAGTCAAGAGGTCAATTTCCCTATAAGTTGTAGGTTTCTCCTCTCTGCAATAATTTGAGAACTTATTTCTAAGCCGCTGTAACTTCAAACTTTGTAGATTAGGGAAGAAAATATGATGAGAATAATGGGTCAGTTTGAGTAGTTCCTCAGACATGTTTCATTTTTTGTCTAGCATGCTATTGGCTGTGGAAAACAACATGCGCTCTAATTCTCCTCATTTCTGTATTTGTATGTTTTAAATGTTTTTTATGAAGAATGTTGAATACACTTTGATTTTGGAATTAAATTTATCAATTATTTTAACTTTTTCTTGTAGAGATCCAACAGGAGCATTGGAGCACACCAAACAGACAATCTCTGATCTCCTATGTAACCGCATCGACATCTCACAGCTTGTGATCACTAAAGAGCTGACCAAGACAGGGGAGGAGTACGCTGGCAGACAGGCTCATGTTGAACTGGCCGCAAGGTATGATGGTGGTGGTGGTGGTGGTGGTGGTGGTGGTGGTGGTGGTGGTGGTGGTGGTGGTGGTGGCGATGGTGGTGGCGATGGTGGTGGCGATAGTGGTGGTGGTGGTGGGGGTGCTTGTGGCTCAAGAAAGATTACCAACAGCCCTTTTCAGGAATACACACAATCAAGAACGAAAGATTACCAACAGTCCATTTCAGGACCCCCCAATCCTCTAATCCTCCCCCTCTCACATGGTGTAACCGTAAATCTACTGTACATCTACTTCACCATGCAAGCCAATACTTATAAGCAGCACCATTTAAGAAATATTGATAAAATAATGATAGAAGCTGCCCTGACCACTGATGGTCATTAATTGATAATCATTACTGTAGCTTAGGGAATTTTTAGTGGCAATAATAAAGAAGCGTCTAGAATGCAAAGGGTGCAATAGACAGTGATATTTGTGAATTACAAGTTTTTATTTTGACATTTCAAATGAACTTTAGATAACATTAAGCCTAATCAAGATAGTATATATAGCTCAACATCGTAATTAACTTGTTCTTCCAATGTGTGAAGAAAAAAGAAAAGAAAACAAATCAAAAATTTTGCATTTCGCTCTCCGGACGTGACTTTTTGTGCCTCTACATTTTCGCTTGGCTTCCTAATTCTCGCTACAGCAATTACGGTATTTGGCAATAGAGGGCAACACTGGCTATAGATGCATTTCGCAAAGGGAATTTCAGTTCCCATACAAATACAACTACTTGAGAACTGGAAAGTCCAATAGAAATTAAAGCTTTGGAACTAATAAACTGTTGAACATCATATTTACGGTACGGTCAATTAATGATTCAGAGATGTCAACCAGTACGATTAAATCGTAGTGAGTACGGTAATAAGAGTGAAATACGATAGTACGATATTGCCTCTTAATATACAATTTTTTTAATATTTTTTTTTAACCCATAAAAAACGTGGAATTTCATAAAACCATGAACAAGTGAAACCCTGCAATCCCAACAAAAACTTTGCTTTTATAATTTTCTCAAATTTTTATGAAAGAGCTAACTTTTTACTTGACTGTACTTACCAGTAAAACATTTTTCTGCAATTTTACTGGCCCGGGGCCGACAGGCCAGTGGTAGTGTCGAGTTTTTGTGCAAATCTGATTTTTCTCTCCAAAATCTGATTTTTAGGATATTCAGTCTGTTTTTCGGGGTCAAGAGGTTGGCAATTCTAGGTCAAGAACTGGAAAGTCCAATAGTCAATTGTAGCTTCGAAACCAATAAGCTACGAACATCCAGCGCATTTGCGGTAGGGTCAAATTATGATTGCGTTTATTACACCAGTATGAAATGTGCTTGCTTCTTTACAGGATGAAGAAGAGGGACCCAGGAAGTGCCCCAACCCTAGGTGACCGGGTCCCTTACGTCATCATAGCCAAGGCAAAAGGAGCTGCAGCATATGAAAAGTCAGAGGTACGTGTCACTCTAGACAAAGTGGCAATAAATTTTTAGGATAAATAACCTTTGTAAGACAAAAGTTTCAAGGCGTTTGCTCAAGTCTGCAAAAGGGGTTCTGCCTTTAAGCTTGTAAGGGATAGTTGTGAGGGGTACTTTTGTCCAGGGGAGGGGGTGTTTGTTCAGAGTAAGGTATAGCGCATTCCAAACAGGGAGAAGACGTGCAAGATGGCAGGAACTGTTTTTGATAACATAGAAATGGAATTAATGGAATATTTTTTGAAAGATAATATTTTGTTGCATTGCCTTGATTAGTAAATTAATTCAAGGTGCATTTTTACAATTCAGATTTCATCTGAAATTAGACAGATGTAATGTTTAATTCTCTCTGGTACATGTTCTTTCATTTTTTTATGAATATAAAATGAGTGACCAGCACCATTAAGTCAAGATGTATCTAATATTGTGATAAAACACCATGGAATGCATCATCAACTTCTTTGGGCTTCTGTAACTAGAGAATTCAAAATCATGTCTTTTCTTTTTTTGTCCCTCAAAGGATCCAATCTATGTACTTGAGAACAACATTCCAATCGATACCACGTACTACCTGGAGAATCAGCTGAAGGGGCCCCTGCTTCGGATCTTTGAGCCTGTCGTAGGGGAGAACAAAGTAGAACAAGTGTTACTGAGTGAGTACATCAATAGATGATGATGGTGGTGGTGGTGGTGGTGGTGGTGGTGGTGGTGGTGATGGTGATGGTGATGGTGGTGGTGGTGGTGATGATGATGATGTTGATGATGATGATGTTGATGATGATGGTGGTGATGATGATGGTGGTGATGATGATGGTGGTGGTGGTGGTGGTGGTGGTGATGATGATGATGATGATGATGATGTTGATGGTGGTGGTGGTGGTGGTGGTGATGGTGATGAAGATGATGGTGATGATGATGATGTTGATGATCAGATGGTGGTGGTGGTGGTGGTGGTGATGATGGTGATGATGATGATGATGATGATGATGATGATGATAGTAATGGTGACGATGTAACAATGATGTTACATCTCTCATATCCATCCAATCTTCTAATACAGAGGGGGACCACACCCGAGCTAAGAGACAGGTTACCTCCAAGATTGGCGGTCTCATTGCCTTCGGAAATAGAATATTGTAAAATCATATTTGCTTCCAATATGTTCATTTGAACCAAATTCATGACCCCATACCAAAACTTTGTATTACCTTTAATCTCTCTCTCTTTCATCCGATCTTTACAGAGGGGGACCACACCCGAGCTAAGACACAGGTAACCTCTAAGATTGGCGGCCTCATGGCGTTCGCCAAGGTGAGGAGCAAGTGCCTCGGATGTAAGATGGGGATGGACAAGGATGGGGTCGCTCTCTGCAAGTTCTGCAAACCAAACGAATCGTCCATCTACCAGAAAGAGGTAGGATTTCTTGCAGGTTCACTGTGATCTTAAAGGGACTTGGTAACAAGTCCCTTTAAGATCTTTTTTTCTTCTTTGTAAATAGTGTTAATAGTTCACTACAAAAAAATTTGGAATTTTATTTGTCATATATTATATATTTGAAAGGTGTTGTAACGATGTGTCATCACCTTTGTGTGTTCATTCTTCAAACTGTATATTAGTTGCAACTTGTCTTTGATAAAAACATTGTTATATTCTTTTTCATGTGAAGTCAATTCAAATGGATTGTAAAATTGAAATGATTTGTTATATTATATTCATTTTTCATGTGATGTTAACTTCAATGAATTGTGAAATTGTGAACATGCATAAATAAATGAACAAATAATCAAATAAACATTGTCCAGATGAGAGAAAATGGTGCTAAGGTAGTGACTTCAATGCTAAATGTACAATTAAAGATAATCTGAAAGTTTGAGTGAAAACACTGATGACAACTTTAAAAATTCATAACTTTCCTATTTTTAATCGGATATTGCTCAAACTTTCACAAATTTCACATATTGTTGCTGAAATTAAAAATCCAGATAATATCAGAGTGGACTTCCCCTTAAAAGTTTTACACATATTTTAATAATTGAGGTTGAAACCAGGCAGCGACCCATCATTTACACATCAAAACTGCTGCAGCATCCAAACCAGAGAGAGAGCATTTTTCATGAGTAGACCCTCGAATTGACAATCACACAACACCACCGGCAGACGTGCCAACCAGTACGATTTAATCATATTTAGTACGATTTTTAGATGTAAATACGACAGTATGATTTTCCTTAATATAATACAATTTTCCACAACAACAACAAAATCTTTTTTTTTTTAATATAATTTTTTTTGTGTGTGTGCCATTTTCAATGGCAAAAATGCCCATTCTGTCCTGTAAAATATCCTACAAGCATCTCATATCGGCAATTTGGGAATGTTCATTGGTTCATTGAACACACCGGTCATGACGAAATCATGCATTTTCAACCAATGATCCATAAAAAAAATTCTTCCTGTATGTAGGAACTGTAAGAAGCATTGTTTCGTGTTTTAAAAAAATATTTAAAAAATTGTCAGTAAAATACACCTTTTCGGATTGAAGTATACAGTTTTTGAACTCCAGAGGTTGGCAGGTCTGCACCGGGAACACAGGGTTTAGATAGTTCAAGCCCTCTGTCAGATTCTGAATCATACTTTCATCTTTTTATATTGCCCTGCTCATAGATCAGTCAGCTAGGCGCATTAGAGGAGAAGTTTGGACGTCTCTGGACCCAGTGCCAACGATGCCAGGGCAGTCTCCATGAAGACATCTTATGTACCAGGTAAGGAACTAACACTTCACTGTGTGATATCTGTTAACGTATCATTGACATTTATAGATCAAATTAGCAACAAATATATCTTTCTTGGACAATTGTTATTTTTTTCATTTCATGTTCTTTATTTGGTTGAAATTCAAAAGTGCATATAACAAAAAATCAAGGTTACAAAATTGATATAAATAAAATTCATACAAACAGAATTCAGTTATATTGCATTTTCAAAGCTGTGTAGATTTGGGTTTCATATTCAGACGTGAATTTCATTGATATGTGTTATGATGCACACTTGCTCCTGTCAATAAAATTCTTGATTAAAGAATGAACAGGATTATTTTATGTTTGACTGTGTGACAAGCTCTTTAAGAATTTTTTTTTTTTTTTTTTTTCCTATATAGTTCATAGTAAGACCTCACCTGAGACACCTAATTTCTATATTCCAAAGAGTATTCTTATATCGCAAGGGAATATGATTTAAAGCCCATCTTGGCGAGGAGGGATAAGACCACCCAGGGTAGTCACTGGCAGGTGGCTATCTCATCAAATCAGCTCTCAATTAACATAGGAAAAAGAGGATCATGGGGAACCAATGGTCACCTACATGTATTAGGCATTGCTTTCTATATAGAGGGAGCAAGTAACTGCAAGTAGTACAGTGGGGCTTTAAAGTTTTAAACATAAATATTTGTAGGCAGGCATTAGCAGTTTCCTGCTGCCAAAGTCGCAGTTTGGGACTTTAACATTTTCATTTACATACTACAGTATGTGTAAAAACTAGCATTAAGCCTTTTTACTTTTTACAAATGCCCATCTGACTGTGATTGTATTTATAATTTGAAGAATATACAGTTAATAACTAAATTATTCATACCCTTACCAAATTTTGTAAGTTTTTATGTATGTGTAAATTTATTTAAACCGATTTATGTATCTTGAGAATGTGACATATCAAAGCTTACATCTTAAAGTATTCAACAAAGGATCTAATTCAGCAAGTCCACGTATCAATCTTGAGATACGGAAGAAGAAAAACATTAAATTTATGAGGGGTATGAATGATTTAGTTGTTAAGTGTAGATAAAATGATGATTAATGATGATGAAGCATTGTCGGTTATCCCATTTATAAAATTTATTCATTATTTTCTTAGTATGACATGTATTGCTTGATTTGTGACATAATTTACATTTTGAGTATGATTTAGAAATGATTTTGTGTCCTTTTACCTCTCACAGTCGTGACTGTCCTATCTTCTACATGCGTAAGAAAGTACAGAAGGACCTTGCCGATCAGGACGGACTCATCAAGCGCTTCGGAAATCCGTGCTGGTGATCGACGACCACCGCCATCGACCATGATATCGAGTCAAAGAAGACAGATATGTTGTATTAGACCTTGACAGGTTCCATTGGGGTAGTACTTTGTGATGATAAAGTATAGTAAATCTGGTGTATAATTCCTTCTGAAGATGGTGATGGACGTCCACCATCGACCATGGTATCAAGTCAAAGAAGACAATTATGTTGTACTAGATCTTGACAATATCCAGGGGGGAATACAGATTCTGAGGATAAATTGTCATGCCTTATATGCGACCACTTGTGGTTTCTCGGAGTGACCTTTGACAGCTTGGGAGAGCCTCACAGAAATGCAGAAGCGTGATCACTTAATACCGTGCTTTACTCAAGCTGCTCAAATTGGACACAGTTGACCTTGATAAAAATGCAACCAGGGTATCGTGTTGAAGAGAGGCTATTATGTTGTTCTAAATCTTGTCAATATCCACAGGAATACACTGATTTTAGTATATTCAAACTTGTGTATACATCCCTCTCCATCTGGTGATCGACAACCACCAATACAGTATCGTCCTGGAGAAAGACAATTCTGTTTAAAGCAGGACTGCACTACTTGCACCCTCTATATAGCAAACAATGCCTAAGCGGTGCCCAGTGGTCCCCATGATCCCCTTTTTCTTATGTCAAGTGAGAGCTGATTTGATGAGATAACCACCTGTCAGTGACCATGCAGGGAGGTCTAATCCCTCCTGGCCAAACTAGTGCAGACAGGCTTTAAGTAAATCTTGACATGTCAATCTAGGCATTGTACGTTAGTTTATTCAGCATGCACATGTTCAATATGACCGTCCCATTGAAAGAGCAGGGAATACAAAGTTGCTTTTTGTGATGAAATATGGAGGTTCTTCTTTATCAGCATTAACCCATCGGCTCCGGGAACTGGCAGGCTCCTATATTAAGTTAATGGGACTGAGAGAACTCAGTAGTCAAGGGGGTAAAGCATTACTGGAAACTTGTTTATCGTAGTTTGCAGGGCTATTTACACAAAATGATATACTTATGTGTGTGACTAATACAAAAATATGCCCATAAATGTATGTTATGCATGTGGATAACATTCTAACAACATAATTATGTGTGCATTTAGTCGAAGAAGAAAAAATGTTACGAGAAAAGGGGTCTTGTCAAATTCTGTTAAATCAGACAATTTGTGTCTAGAAAATTAATGTATTGATTCATATTATTTCATAACCAGACATAGTCTTACATGAATTGATCTATTATGAAATGTGTAGGAAAATTCAGATTCTTACAATTTTAATTTCTTTGCACAGATGTCATTTAAACAAGACATTAATCCACATTTGCCTCTTTCCACCCAGGTTTAGGTGGAGTAAAGAGGAAATGGATTTTTCTTGATTATCACAGAAGCTCAGCAAAAGCTGGTATAGTGATTTTCAAAGCAATTTTGGAAGGAATAGAGACATTGTTCATTTGTTATAAGACTAATGTGAGCTTTACGAAAACAGAAGATTTATATGTTCTTTATTTTCAATATTTATTCTTTCTAGCGTGCCTTACAGTAATTTGTGACAGTACAATTGTGGAAATCAAATTTCAAATTTTGTCTGAATGAATGTTAGTCTTCTCATAGAGAACAGTTGCATTACATGTGCGCAATAAAGCATAGATGATACAAGGGAAAGGGGAAATTCCTTTTCTACTGTACCTAAGGGCCCTCTCTTGTTCATGCATGTATCATTGCAATCTGTAGTTCTAAAGAGTAGACCTATCAGTCATTTTTAGTACATTTGAAATGAAATGAATTATTTTGGAAAAAGGCTAGTAACAAGAGGGTTAATTATTCCAAATGTACTTTGAATAGAAGAATATGTGCACTTAGTCAATCGTCTATGTTTGATTTATAAGATTTATAAAAATCTACCCATGTTATTAGAGGCTGTTTATCCTAAGGCTAACTTGTAGCATTCCTCTCGCATACAGAATCACATAGGTTTGTAAAGGTATCGTGGTCGAGTGGATATGTCACTGGACTGTCGATCACAAAGTCCGCCGCGGCACTAATGTCCTTTGGCAAGACATTAATCTACATTTGCCACACTCAAACCAGGTAATGTAAATGGGTACCTGGCAGGAATTAATTCCTCGAAATGCTAGAGCGCCGTAATGGTAGCTAAAGCCAGGGTAATAATAAGTCTGACAGACATGAGCGCTTTACAAGAACCCATTATTATTATTATTATTATCACTGTCCATACATGTATATAGTGAACTGCCCATAAAATACAAGAAATAAGGTAAAAACAACACCTATAATTTTTGTAGTCCCACAGCTATACTATTAAGAAGGACAATTGTATTTGTTCGTACTCCAAGCAGAACCCTAGATTTTTTTTCTATTGTTAACTATGTATATACCCTCAGGTAAGAGCAAGAAGGGTGTTAACTCATAATGTACTTTAATAAATAATGAATGTCCTTCTGGCTCTCAGCAGACAAGATCTTGTTCAAAATGACATTAAAATGCAGAGATGTATTCTGCATTATAAACTATACAATTTGTGTGTTGTCTTTTTTCTTTCATGTCGTACATGTACAAGAATGTTAGCAAGAGAGAAAGCGAAGAGTATAGGAAACGGGAGTGTTACTGATCTTTTTTTTGGTTGCAAATACAATAAACCGAATCCTTCTGAGTTAAAACAGGAAAATTGAGTTATTAGCAATATTATGTTGATTAACGCCAACTGTAATGTGTAATACGTTTTGTTACATTAATGTTTTTATGACACTTTTGCTTAAATGTCACAATGACAATATGAAAACAATGAAGACATCACCAGTTGCGTGTTGTCATGCAAATTTCAATGGACCTAAATAGTTCGGGGGGGGGGGGGGGGGGATGTTTCACAAGACTAAGATCGACTTGAGTTGGATTTGAACTGTGGGAGACCATTCATGCCACTGGTTGCTCTCACCGTTATGATCTCTAGATAATATTTTTTCCTTCGATAATGAATTACCCAAAAATTTAAATTCTGTAGATTTGTGACCATGATTTGTACGTCCCTTGAGAGACCAATGCCAGTAAATAATGAGAACAAACAGTGCATGAACAGCCTGCCATTGTTTAAGTCCAACTTAAGTCAATCTTAGTCTTTCTGCAACACTCCCCTGGAATAGACTTATGTACAGAAACCTACATTAATTTATAAATGATTTTAACGTATGTTTCCCTCATTCCTCTTCCGTTGTTCTATCGTCCCCATTCCTCTCTCTCTCTCTCTCTCTCTCTCTCTCTCTCTCTCTCTCTCTTACTCTCTTCCTCCTTTCTCTCTCTTTATCCCTCTTCCTGCTCTCCAACTTTTTCCTCTGAACTATCTTTACTATCTCTTTCTAAATCTTTCTTCTTCTTTTTCTTCTTCTTCTTCGTCGTCGTCTTCTTCTTCTTCTTCTTCTTCTTCTTCTTCCCCTGCTCCTTCTTCTTCGTCCTCTCCCTCTTTTCACTCTCCTTCTCCTTCTTCTTTTTCTCCCTCTTCTTCTCCTTCTCTTCCTCCTCTCTGTCTTTCCATCTTTTAATCAAATCATCAGTATTGAATAAAGCAGATCACACATTTCCTCATTCCAACGCATCAAAGCATACTTCAGACAACTCCCATTTTCTTTTAGTCTTTAGTCCCACAGCTACATTATTGTGTCGAACAATTGAAACCATGTTAATCTCTTAATGCTATTGCACTCTATGAGATAAGTTTCTAACGCAATTTTTTTATCTGTATTGTTCTAGTTTGCAGATCAAATGAATTATCCTGGCATTAACTTGTAATCGGTTGTTTATCTGAATTGGAACACTGATAATCTGTGTTTTAATTGTTCTTTTCTTGATTTTAAGGTGATTTTCTTTCTTTAGTCGGTCAAACGAATATAGATAAACAGATTTCTTGTAACAGCATTTAAGATTGTAGAAAAGGCAGATAACGACAATTTTATTTTGTAATCGATTGGTAAGAAAGTTTTTCCTTCGTTTTTCTTCCTCTCTCTATCTGTCTCTCGCCACCCCCATCTCTCTCTCTCTCTCTCTCTCTCTCTCGCTCTCTCTCTCTCTCTCTCTCTCTCTCTTTCTAATACACAGACACAAACACACATACACAATTTCTCACTCTCCCTTCTTCAGTGTTCTTTGGTTCTCCCTATCTCTCTTGAAAAGGTTCACTTTGTATATATAAACCATTTTGAAAAATTGCTGTTCCTTCAGCGCAAATGTCGCCACCTCTTGACAAGATGATTGCGATGACAAAGAACAGAGATTTTAGATTTTACTTTTTTCGTTATTTCCTTTCTTGTACAAATTAACAAGGTATAAATTTATTTATTTATTTATTTATTTCTAATCTTTTGACAGGGTAGCCCATTCACCAACAAGTAGTGGTCTTCCATGGGGCCCTGAATGAACATATTTACATCGTTTATAACATTTATACAGAACAGTTACAAAAATAATACTCGTTTGCAAAACAAACATATATCATTAACCTAGTAAACAGTAATGTCAATAGGAAAATGTTAATTAAGTCGCAATTATGTGAATAAGTCATGTAAATATTACAGAACATGCACGTATTGTATGTTCGGCTGAGCCAATCACAAATTACAACTATGTTTAAACAATCTCTTAAATGAATTGACAGAGGAAGCCGTTCTCAATGAATTATCTAGCTTATTCCATTCAAATATGGAAGAAACAATTGGGCTACACTTATAACAATCAGTGTGAAATCTAGGCACACGTAAACATCCACTGTCTATTTGCCTTGTATGATGCTCATGTACATCATTAGGATTGATTAAGCCTACCTGAAGGTAAGAAGGTGCTAAGTTATGAACGCATTTATATATCATCATAACGCGACTTAACTCAAACCGCTTGTCTAGTGTCATCCATTTAAGACTTGTGAACAAATCAGCCGACGGTGTGTCATTATGTCTTGTTCAATATTATTCTTGCGGCCCTCTTTTGAATTTTTTGCAGCTTAGTTGTATGAGAATGAAATCGGTTCGACCATACAACAGAGCAGTAATCTAATCGTGGCAACACTAGACTGTTATAAAGTAACTTTAAGGATTTTTGAGGCAAAAAACTCTTTGCTCTCTTTATCATGCTAATGTTTTTCTGGGTAAGTTTACTTACGTTTTCGATTTGTTTAGACCATTTCAATTCTTCATCTATCAAAAGTCCTAAGCATTTGGTGAATTGAACTCTTTTGATCAAATTGCCGTTTAATGAAATGGTGAAAGATTCAATTTTCTTGAGATTAGCAGGAGAGCCAATTAACATGACACAAGTTTTTTTCAGTATTAAGAACAAGACGATTTTCCTTAATCCATGCCATGACTCTGTTTAACGCAACAGTTAATTTTTCTTCCACAACAGTTGCATCATTTGCACTGACGGTAAGTGTCGTATCTTCAGCATACATATCTATGATACCTTCAGAAGTACATTCAGGTAGACTATTAACATATATTGAAAATAAAAGGGGACCAAGAATTGAACCTTGTGGCACACCTAATTTGATGGTTGATGGATGCGACTTGGCTCCTTTGAATTGGGTCACTTGTTGTCGATCCCCTAAATATGATTTGAACCAATAAATAGTCCTATTACTACAACCTATACAAGCTAGTTTATGTAGAAGTAGCTCATGGTCAACAGTATCAAAAGCCTTACGAAGATCTATGAAGGCAACTCCAGAAATTTCTTTGTTATCAATATTCAACGACCATTGATTTACAAGTTTTGCAAGGGCAGTAGCTGTTGAATGTTTAGGTCTAAAACCAGACTGATTAGGGTGTAATAATTGATTCACGTCCAAGAATTCACTGAGTTGTTGGTGGACGACCCTTTCTATAATTTTTACTCACGATAGGTAATATTGAAATGGGGCGGTAATTATTCAAAGAAGAAATATCTCCAGATTTGAATATTGGTACTACCCGAGCCTTTTTCCATTCACGTGGAACAACTCATGTAGACAGTGATTTGTTAATGATATCACAAAGAGACTCTGCGATAACATTCTTCGTCATCTTTAAAAGTTTACAGCTGATGTGATCTTCACCAGTTGCTTTATCTATACTCAGATTATCAATCTGTTTCAATACAAAATCCTCAGTAATCAAATTCAAATTAAATTGCGAGTGAGTTGGACCAATATTATTATTGTCCTCGTCTACTCTCAGTTGAGACTTATTCCTTCGCAGATCCTTTGTAATCTTAGTAGCATTAGAAATGAAAAAGTCATTAAAAGCTTCAGCAATATTTGCATTGTCTGACACATTAGCACCATCAACATTTATGCTACTGGGAGATATAGTAATGACTTAGCACAAGGTTTCTCAAACATCTCCACATTTGCTTACTATTGTTATGATTTTGCGAGATCTGGTCTGCATTATATTCTCTTTTTCTTTTCCTCATGAGATGAATAACTGTATTCTTTAGATATTTGTAGGGAAATAAGGAAATAAGGAATTAATCATAGAAAATAGAATAATAAAGAAGCTAAATATCTATAAAAAAAGAAAATTCTCAGGGAAAATGGAGATTGTTGATTGCAAAATGTTAAGAACACACTGATGTTTTAGACCAAAAAAATGTTAAATTATTCAATTAATTTTCTGTTTCATGACGTAACGAGAAAATAAATTTAATTTCAAAGATTTCGAGGGTAATTTAAAAAGGAAAAGACGAATATCGAATCCACAACCTTTATCCTTTTTAAATGGACAATCATGACACTGGATAAGGAAATATTGAAATGTTTTTTCATAACATTTAATCACATTTAACAAAATAAGGAGACCAAAAGAGTGAAAATATGCAATACACTTGTTGAAATATATAGGTTAATACCCTTTTATATACATTATAATTATTATATTAGGATATTTGTCTTTCTGTCTAACAGATAAAAGCGATTGAACACAAGCCTCTAATCAGTGTTGGTCATTCGTACGGATTCCAAGAATCTAGGGACGTTGTTTCGTGATTTCCCCCTCCTTTAGTCGGTGATGTTTCCCCCTCTCTTTCCTCGTCGCACGCCACTTCTTATCTCTTTGAAATAAACTTCTTAGAAACTTAAGCGAAAAGTATTTCCCCCACGCGCATACCAGAAAGAGGGTAACGATTGACGAGGAAGGGGCTTTCATTCAAGATACAAATCCAACAAATCTGCTTGAACTTTAGGAAAATATGCAGATTGTTTAAGGAAATGTACCTCTCGAAGAATGTAAATCTTCTTTGTAAAGTTGCAGAATGTTCTTACTTTTTTATACGTTATTCTAGTTCGTGCCGATGAAAGGAGACTGAACTTTTTGGTATGGCTCGAGAAATTAGGAATTTACTTTTTTTTAAACTATTGGATTGAGGGCACGCGTGTTTATCCGCTTTGAAGGCAGATTTGTCTTTTTAGAAATCTGATTGAGGTGTACTGGTGGATTCATTATTAAATCACCTGAGTAGATAAGACTATCAGATTATACAGTACTTAGCAACCTGCACCAGGGGCGGCGATTTCTTTTCATGACCGGGGGGGACGAAATGCGAGGAACGAGGGAGGAATGACGTAATGAGGGGGGGGGGATCTGCATCACCACCGCCCCTTACATGTTACATGCAGGCCCCGCGGAACGTTTTTTCAAGTGGGAGGGCTCAAGTATTTTCGATCAGATAGAGCAAAGCAAGTGGGGGCGTAAATTGGCGCGGGGTCCAGGCCAAAGCCCTGGCGGGGGTCAAGGGGCGGAGCCCCATGGAGCTCAGAGTTTTTAGGCATTTAATAAGGGTCAGATGAGCATATTTTGATACCTTATTTGTGACACTTGCATGCAGGTCACTAATCGGAGTGGGGTCCAGGGGGCAAAGCCCCCAGAAGCTCAGCGGTTTTAGGCATTAATTTACGATCAAATGAGCATCCAGGGGCTGCCTTAGGGCCCTTGGTGGGGTCTAAGGGGCGAAGCCCCGAAAGCTTAGGGTTTTAGGCTTTTGAATATGGTCAGATGAGCATCCAGTGCCCGCTTAGGGCCCTGGTGGGGTCCAGGGGGCGGAGCCCCCGGAAGCTCAGGTGTTTTAGGCATTTAATTATGGTCAGCTGAGCAACCAGGGGCCCGCCTTAAGGCCCTTGGTGGGGGTACAAGGGGCAGAGCCCCCGAAAGCTCAGGGAAAATCATGCCATTTCAGCAACATTTGTAAATAAGTCACTGTATCGAATTAGAAATAAACCACGTTTGAATTTTATCGGGTGGGGAGGGGGGGGGGGGACTGCCCCCAAGCCCGAGTGAGTGAGCATAGTGAACGAGAGGGGTGAAGTTGACGAAAGTGACTACCCCCTCACAGGTTTT
>JAVYIG010016288.1:0-31878 GCA_035222895.1 Strongylocentrotus droebachiensis | reverse complement strand
GTGTGTAAAGGCAAGTCCTACACACATTGGACTGAATCAAGGGGCTCTGGAGAGCACAGAAGAACCATCCATTACACATGGAAAATTCCATTCTTCAAACAAGAAGTTATTCTGCGTGGTGCAGGTAAACCTTTGATGTAATCTGATCATTTTCTTCATTAATTCATCTATTATAATCTTTGTTTTATGTATTCAAATAGTCTCTTTCTGTACCGGTATGTATTTTCAGTCTGCGAATGCATTAGGTATTAGGTACAATGTTGAATCAAATCAAATCAAATATTGTGAGAACAGTTATATCTATGGTATTCTGATTCCTTAACAAATTCCATTGCTATTCTTGAAATGTTTCACTGAATTAACAGGCAAGGACAACAAAACAGCCAGCAGGATGAATCTGCCTATTGGAGACCATCGCTTTCCATTTCAATTCCAGCTCCCGAGAGAGAGCCTTCCTCCACCATTTGAAGGTACATGGGGCTGGGTCCGATATTACATCAAGGCTACCATCGATAGACCGTGGAAGTTTGACCATAAAGTTCAACGCTTCTTCAGCATCTGGACAACCAAAGATCTCAACCTGATGCCCAATATCTTGGTAAGATGATATCTAGATTTGACGATTGACGATTACATGTTCATGTACATGACTGTAACTATTGGTATTTAACTTATATTGTTTTACAGGTGTCATAGTCACCTTTATAATAAAACATGATTTAAATGCAATACTCCAGTTGCAGAGGTTTAGTCCACGATATTTCTGTTTTTATAGCAAGTCATTTATTGCTTAAATGGGGTGCCCTGTGCGAAACAATAATCTCGCAAACATAGTGATTTTATGCTCTCATATATAAGAGCAAAGGATGCCAATTTGGTTGTGTTAGCATTGTGCTTGGTAAATGTTTTTGCTTGATCGCTCCCAATAAAGTCAACAATTTGTTTAAAGTGCTGAATTGAAAAAGAATACAATCATTAGGGAAGTACTAAGTATTATAATCAGTCAAATAGAATTGGAAGAGGACTGTATTCACTAACAATAAAATTGTCTTTTCTGTTAGGCCAAATTACAACAACAAAAAGTTTCTCGGCCACCGCCTACTCTTCTTTTTTACTATTTACTATTCAGAAGAAAAAAAACCACAAAAAAAAATGTTCAAAGGAATGAAAATTCTGGTCTAACCTTGTTAGAGGCAAGAAGTGACTGGTTGCCTTTCTTTACAGGTCACTGGCACTGCTAATATAAGAAGTGTTGACCGTATTACATATCAAATGTTTAATCGTTATTCATCCAATCCTATATTATGTAATACATAATATTTTGTTTTTTTATGCACTGCAAGGCAAGGCGTACTTGTCTCAAAGTATTCCTACTGAATGTACCCTACCTACCCTGTCAAATGAAAATTCTATGGATAAATCAATAAATAATATATTTAAGGTCAGCAAACTTTTGGAGGAATGAGATACAGACTAAATATAGAATGGAACGTAACTGAATAAATATTTAAGTAATATTGACTGCCTTCTGGGCAATACGACATATATCGCCCGAACCGAAGGTGAGGGTGATATATGACAAGTCGTATTGCCCTGAATTAGGCAGTCAATATTACTATTATTAACCACATCAGACATCTAGAGCAAACAAGAAACTCTTACTATCTTATACTCTTAAATTATGTAGGCTACACAGGGTTTCCTAACATTAGAAGTTGCAAAAACATTGTCAAACCAGCACTGTTCATCCAGTGTTTTGCAGATGAATGTAAAACATGTATGTACAACATGTATGTAAACAACAGCTACAGATGCGTGACATTTCTCTGTCAATGCAATAATTCAATAGAGGTTTAATAATCCCATACATGCTATCCTCTTATCATTAACACACAAGTACACTTCAATAGTAGGGCAGAGAAGGGCACTTTAAGTATTTTTTGTATCAAATTGGTTGCAGCTTTATTGATGTAATATCAAGATGTCATACAGGAGATTAAAAGTTTGAATTTCCCCCTCCCCCTTCACCTCACCCTCCCCCTTCATCCCAACTCACCTAGCCTCTTGTCGATGCCCTTGCGCTGTTGGAGTCTCTAAATTCTGACGAGCGAAGCGAGTCAGAGAAACCGAGGCGCTTGCGCGGAGGGCCTCTTGACAAGTGATCTGAATTTCTTATGTTTTACTTTGTTTGGCGAATATTCCGACCCAGCAGAGTTCGGTGAAAGTCATCCAATCAGAGAGAGCTACTATGACGTAATATCTACCGCTCTGTGCGAATTACCTCCGTGAGAGCGAGACTGGCCGCCTAGTTGTAGTCTGCAAGCACAAACCCTGGTCAGTCGTAAAAGAGAGTGTGCACTATAAGACTACCATATGCCACGTACTATAGCTGCTCCTGACCTATATTGGTACAACCAGTAGGTACCAGTAGATAGCTGGGCTAGGCTTCTCTCAAGGCACAATGATTTTTTGATAAAGTGTCAAATTAGGGTCTGTGCTTGCAGACTAGCCTAGTTGGGCAATCCCGAACACACACGTACACACACACAATCGCTCGGTCTAGACATGCATAATTCAGTAGGAAATCGGGTCTCATGAATATATAATTCAGATCACTTGTCAAGAGGCCCTCCGCGCAAGCGCCTCGGTTTCTCTGACTCGCTTTGCTCGTCAGAATTTAGAGACTCCAACAGCGCGAGGGCATCGACAAGAGGCTACAACTCACCAGGCATGATGCCACTTGAATGGATTTGCAATTAAAAAAGTGAAATTTGAAATTTCCACTGAAAATTCTTAATAGCCTTAATTTTTTTGTACAAGAACTTCATTCCAGTTTGTTTGAACTCTTTTGTAGATTTCCAAAGCTACAATGTAAATCACCTTCTCCTATATGCAGGCTCCTTTCATACATGATTTAATGGAGAAAAACAAAATGAAAAAACGGCTGTGAAGTACATTTTGTATAAATAGCTTCTATAGCTAATTCAAGCTGAACACCGTTCTCTGAATTTTAAAACTTCCTTAGTAAATGATAAAAAAAATCATTTGTCTTGACATACATTGCATCAGTATACTGAAATAGCACAATATCTGTGAATAAATATACCTTGGCCAGCTATATTTGGCATGGTGGTCTTCTTGGAAAAAAATAGAAACATAAAGAAATATAGTAAATAGTAATGCGCTGCCTCCTACATTTTAATGAAAAAGTCGGAACGAGAAACTCATTATTTTTGTTATTTGGCCTTACTGCTTCAAAATAAAATTGAATTGAGTAAAACTTGTGCACTTTCAGATGGCCGTACATTTGATTTCAGATGAGGTTATAAGAAGTTGATGAAATTATCAGTGCCCAAAAGATGCCTGAAAACAGAAAGTTTTTTATTTAAAGGGATCCGGTAACTTTGTCTCAGATTCTGAAACAAAATCCTGGATTTAGCTCATGCTGCAATAATAATTATAAACCTTTAGGTCAGTCAGGAACCCCATGACTTTTACAAGCCGATCACCTGTCTGATTATCAAGATATTTATGATTGGAATTACAAGTTTTGAAAACCGTTTGCCAAACGGTTTCCATAACACTACAGTCTATTGGGGAAAACAAGTATGGTAAAACCGGTCACTCAAAGATTTTTTACTTTTTTGAGGCACTTCTTGATCATTTTGAAGCGTGATTTTTTTAGGGCTTCAATATTACACCATATTACAGACACTGATAATACGTAGGGCCGTCCATCTCAGATTTAACATTGTTAAACGATGCCTTTAACAGTCCTCAGGTATATAGGGCCCCCTTATACTCATATCAAGACACAGTTTTCTCCACTCAATCAAACAATCAAAGGACTACTCAAAGGAACAATCACCTTCATTAAGACAGTGCCGCACAAGCTTTCCTTTGAACCCAGCGAATCTCTGCCATCAGGTTCAAGTGAGGCATGGCTAACCTGGTCCTGTCTGAATCGCCTCCGGATTGGAACAGGACAGTGCAAAGTCCTCATGCATGCATGGGGCTATAGTAAAGATGGAGGAACTATGTTTTTACTGTGGGGAGGAACAGACGATGAAACACCTCCCTCCTCCCAGAACCCTGTAACCCCAACGTCTTAGAGGGTTCAATACCAAGACCAGATCCTGTGTTCTCAACTGGACGGGGCTTGTGTAGTGACACAAAAAGAAGAATGGCCCCCTTATAAAACTTTGATTTTTATTTAAAAAACAAGCTTTTCCAATGGACTCTGTTACATCGGGCTTAGTGTTCACAAGGTTGTAAAAGGGAACTTGTTAAAGAAACAGAAACATACGATTTGATAAGTCATTGTATTAATTTGAGTGTTTTTTGTTTCAGACAATGCCAACTGGGATCACTGAGAAGACCGTTTGTTGTTTATGCTGTGAGTCTGGACCAATTAGTGTACGAGGATCTATTGATAAAGGTGGCTATGTACCAGGAGAGAACATCCTTGTTACCGTGGAGCTCAACAATCAATGTGGTAGAGAATTAGTCTCCCTCAAGGCTGCCCTGTTTCAGGTTAGTCAAAAGTCTATGTCTCTCTCTCTCTCTCTCTAAGTGCCATATCGTTTGACTTTGGCGATCATGCGATCCTAGCCTTCTGTATTAGTACCACTCCCAGTTCTTTCACTCCTCTCTCTTCCGACAATTTCTGCAGACTGTCCGTCCAAAGTATCCTCCTTCTTCCCCTACTCCTTCTTCCTACAATTTTCCCTGTCAAAGCAAGATTCTCTCGGCCTTTACGTGTAATGTAACCCATAAACTTCAACTGCCTAATCAACATCTCACGTATCATTTTCCTTTGCACTCCAGCTCGTGTAAGAACTTCCTCATTACTAACTTTGTCATTCCAGGGGATTTTCGTCAATCTAATTTGATTTCAATTCACTTCATTTATTTTCCATGTTAAAACAATGTGAATACAAGTGGGCAAATAACAGCAATAAAAATCATAATATTACATGGCAGGGTTCCAGTTTTTACAAAATGATAATAAACACTTTACTAGAAAATCAGAACACTTTTAATAGAATTATAAAACAGTACAATAATACATAAAATCAAAACATACAGCATTTGCACATTATTCACCTGAACAACACATACATACAAGACACACACACACAGTCATGCCACCAGTCATGTCAAGCAAAAACAATTAAATATTAAGAAGAAATCAATGTGTAATTAAATTTTGAAAAGTAAATATAATCTGTATAATGAAATTTTTGCTTGTTTTATATTACTGCAGAAATCAATTTACCATGCCAAACATGGATCAAGCACTCACACACGTAAAAACACAAAGAAGATTTGTGAGATTGAACTTGAAGACTGCAATGCTCAGGAATCTCTGATCTTTGAGAGGAAACCGTTGGCTATTCCACCGATTGCTCCGATGTCCTTTGAGAACTGTCCCAACATTGAAGTCATGTATAAAGTGGTGGTAAGTGTGTGGTACTCTTATTAAATGCATACCACTAAACAATTCATGGTTTGTACTTTGTAAAGGAATTGTATGTTTTCAAATTAACTCTTAGCCACCAAATGTAGAAGGAAAAAAAAATCAGTTTTTCATGTACCGGTATGTAACTTCACACTGCTTGAAATTGTTTTTTAATTTGGAGAAGGGTAACTCATGAATCAGCAAACACCAAATTTCTATGACAGCCAGCAGAAGAATTCAACTACCGGTACATGTGATACCTGAACAGGTGTGACCGCTGTTCAAATACCAGGACATATTTCTTCCTGTTTACGGTGGTTTCAAAATACCAACTGGTGTATTAATGCCATTTCTGCTTCATATCATTTGGTGACAGGGAACACAGTACCTACAGTGAGATAATTTATTTATTTTTTATAATTCATGTACTTATTTATTTATTTATTTATTTTCTGTTTGTTTACTTCAATGTGGCCGGCATCTTTTTTATGCCTCCGCTACAATGTAGCCGGAGGCATTATGTTTTCAGGTTGTCCGTCCGTACGTCCTGTTCTCGTGATCGCGTTATCTCAGATTCCTACTAAACTTAAGTCGTGTATGTATCTTACAGAGCCAATGGACTGATTAGAGTTTTGGGTCACAAGTTCAAAGGTCACAGGGCTCGTTATGTATGCAAAAATAGCTGGTGATCGTGTTATCTCATAAACCAATTGATGAATTACCGCCAAACTTGGTCATGTATCTATCTTGCAGAGCCAATGAACTGATAAGATTTTGGGGTCATGAGGTTAAAGGTCATGGGGCTCATTATGTATGCAAAAAATAGCTTGCGAATGCATTGTCAATAGAACCAACGGATGGATTACTATCATACTCCGGACATGTATGTATCTTGCAGAGCCAATGAACTGATTAGAATTTAGGGTCATGAGGTCAAAGGTCAAAGGGTCATACATGTATATGAAACATAGCTTATAATCACGATATTCTGAGAACCTCGAGCTATTAATGGATTACAATCAAACTTGAATTCTAAAAGATGCTTCTGTTTTGGTTTGTAAAATCGTACTATGGCAGAGGCATCATGTTCGACTGCACGCAGTTGAAGATCAATCTAGTTTTGCAATTTGAATATCATCCAAGGGTATTTAGCTATGAATGTATGACCTTTTTGCCTCATAAGAGTATCCTAGGGTTTTTGTTTCTTGACGTCCATGAACCCAGTTAAGAGTCAGCTTCAGATTATCCATAGTGATCTGTACTTCTTTTTATTAAAGAAGAAAGAAATGTGGCATCCACTGACAAGTCCTTGATACATACAAACTTTGAATATGAAGACATCTGGAAGTGTAATTACGTATATCCATACCTAGTGTTAAACCCTATTCAGGACCATGATATAAAACAGATTTTGTATCTACAATGTATATCTGATTATTGTTATCCTGAATAAATATATTTCAATTAAAAAAAAAAAATTAAAATAAAACCTGAACCCTAACATATCATAGGTAAAGGTATATATTGTCTGCTGGGAGCCAGAGAGACATTAACTATGTGTTAAAGTGTATGAGTTAACACCCTTCTGGCTTCAAACAAACTATATGTAGATGTTTATGGTACACTATTTTTATTTACTATTGTAAAAGCAGAAGTATGTATTTCAGGTACTAATATTGATTTTGTTATATTAATGACAGATTGAAGCAGATGTTTCTGGTACACCGATCGATGCAACTATTGACCTACCTATATTCATCGGCACTATACCTGCCTTGCCTCACCTAGTTCAACAAGCCACTCATCAAGCCCAACCTGGCTACCCACCCCAAACAGGCTATCCACCCCAGCAGCCTGGCTACCCACCCCAACCGGGCTACCCTCCCCAACCGGGCAACGCCCCCCAACCTGGCTACCCACCTCAGCCTGGCTACCCACCCCAACCTGCTCGAGGTCCACCACCCCAAGCTGGGTACCCACCACCTCAGGGTCAGTCTGGGTATCCTCCAGGCCCAGCACCTGGTGGTCAAGAAGCAGCTCAGTTTCCAGGTCAGCCTCCCGGTTACTATCAACAAGCTTTACATAATAGGCATACACTTGTATGGAGTATACAACAAGCTCTGAAGCTCTGTCCAGTCTAGCTATTAGGCATGGTGGATGTGAATACGGACTTCTTTTGCTTTGTCTTTGTTATACAGTCAAGTCCTCTCTATTAAGGCCACCTATGTGAAACACAAACATTGTAGTCAAAACATATTCTTTCACATGATTGGAAATAAGATCTTCCATTTCATTTTTTGAGAGGGGGGCGTTTCTAAAACTGGTCTATACCTTTAATTCTTTGGTCACAAGTGTACTTTTTAGAAAATGATCTCTTCACCTATTTTCAGTATTCATTGTATTATCAAATCTTCTTAAATCTTGCCATAAATCAATAATATCACAAAAGAAGTATATTTTGAGGTGATGAAATAATACAAGCATATTAGTGGGAGGTTATGTAGTAATTTGTTAGTTAGGATGAAACTGTAATATGAGCTGTGTCAATATTGTTTGTTTTGATAGCCTTGCCTCCTCCAAGCTATGAGATGGCAGCGGAAGGGCCAGTACAGATAGAAGGTAAGGAAGGTACCTTTGGGACCACCAGTTATGCACCGAGGTACCCCTACTACAACCCTGGATCAATCTCTCCTCCTATTCCATCTCAGGATACGAGTGGTGGACCCATCATGTCACAGCCTCAGTTTAGCCAGTATCCAACACACACAGAAGAAATAGACCTCAAAGTCTAATCCATTGAGCTCATTTCTCTTGCCATGTATTCCTTTGTATTCCTTTGCCATGAACCCTTCTGACCAGTGTATGACCAGAGTGCTCTCCTGGAGTGAGAGATGGTGCACACAATGCGTGTATGTATGAATCCATTGGCCAGTATAATAACTTTAGAGCACTTGAAGATGTTATTTTTAAGTTCACATTTAATCATGTTTTTTTAATTCTTGGTAAATTGTATGTAATATATAATGATGATACGACTTTGGTTATAACATGATCTTTCATACTTCTCTTATATCACTGTTTGTTTGATTGAAATATTGAACTCCCTCCCTCTCTCTTTCTTACTCTCCTTTGTTGTCTCTCAATCATTACCTTGTGTCTTTCTCCTCCTTGCCACTCAGCATCCACATATATCCCTTGCTTTCATTTACCTTATTTTGCATACAGCATAGTTTTTCATTATATTCACTGTCTGTAAAGCTTGTACCCTATCACACCTCAGTAGCTTTCTCCTTTTTGTATCGCTTTTCTACTGTTGTAGGCATTTGTCCATTATATATCAGGCTGTTTGTTATTTTGTAAGGTTATTTTTTGGTAAATGCCTGATGATCCAACCACACATCATAATTTTGTGGTTTAATTGTTGGTATTATCCACACTAATTTGTATGAAATATTTTGTTGCATTATTTATCCATTTTTTAATTTATACAAATAAACTGAGTAAGATAATTTGATTTTCAATTTTAACTTAGATAACCATTTGCTCACATGGAAAGAGAGCATGGTATATGACAGTATAAAATAAAAGATCAAATTCAGATTTTGTAATTTATTGTCTTGTTCTTGCCAATCATTGTATTTCAGAATTGACATTTTTACCTGGAAGGGCATTATTAATTCATATCAAATATCTATTTATTGATGGAGTTCTATTGCATTAAGCCTGATTACTGCCTAGTGAAGTGAGAGTATGTTTTAAATGGAATAAGATTAATTCTTTAGCCAATCATATACATGATATCATATTGTCAAGATTTGTTACCTCAAGAATAACAACAAGCAATTACAAATTGCACCTCTGAGGCTGGATAATATTACGTACAGTACTAATTTTGATGTTTTTATTTCGCCTTATTAGTTCCAGGGGCTAGACTCCACTTGACTGACTTTGATTCATCTTATGAACTAACATTAGTGATAACACTCACTTAACGATGATCTTAAGTTCAGCAAAATATATCTTTTACTTCATGTGCATATATCTGATATGAACCTTATTATTGTTGAAGCCCTAAAATCTAAATGTATATTGAAAAATTATTTGTACTCCTTTTGCTACAAGCAAAAATGAATAGTAAATAACTGATATTCTTAATTTTGCATTCATTATGCAAATTATTTGTATGTTACTTGATTGTTGTTTATCAAGTTATACCACTTTTTATGCATTTATTGTATTGTGGATCACGTTGCGGATTTTATATGCTTTCATAACAAATCTTTTCATGGGAAGATATTTTGTTGATGTGTCTTTGAGAGCATCAGTCAGTCACAGCAATGCAATGCATTCACAATGAATGATCCCTATACTTTGGTGTAATTTTTGTGTTTGTGTTTCAATGACAGGAAGGTTGCATTTTTAAAGGAAATGTTGCCACGTTTTAATTTCTATTCCCTTTTGACAGTGAAGTGAGTGAACTGACAAAAGGGAAAAGAAAGACTAAAATAATATAGAGTGAAACGTTTACTCAGTTTCATATTCAGTGTCCATACTAGTTAAAGTTATGGAACCCAATGTGGTTTGGTCTTGTTGGCCTTTGGTCTTATGTATGGACCTTCAGCCAAAATGGAGGTCATATTGTCCTAATGTCGAAAATGTAAGAATATATACATGAGTGAAATATGTGTATTAGTAAAGTAAACATGCTTCGGTGAAATATCTGTAAAATATATATTGGTCAGGTGTGTGTACTAGTACAATATGTCTGTGAGTAGTATAAATAAGTAAAATTTGTATCATTATCTTGAATGTAATTAAAATAATTATATGTGTGTTACATAGATGGACAAAGGCTGAATAGTTCTGAAATGTATTATAACACTGGCAGAGAGAACATGAAAGAAAGAAAGAAAGTGAAAAACAATCTATTGCTGAAGTTTGGACAGCGTTGTAAAATTCCTACAGGGATTTAATGTATCTTATGCAGCTTGAATACGCCACTCTGGAAAATTTGATGGCTGTAAAGGCTATTGTAAAGGTGTCTGGGCACAATATTTATGTAGCTTTACTTATTTTATTGAACAATAAAATTGGACCAAACCTTAATGGAAGCTAGGGCATGTCATGTGGATGTGTGAGCAATCAGTGCACAAGCCAATGCACAAAATCATCAAGCCATCCATATACTTGATAAGCTACTAATGGGTCCTCAACTATGTGATGACAATTTTGATTGGGGGCAGCCGCACTAGACAACCCCTCCGAAAATGGCCCATGCTGATAGACGTTTAGTTTTAATAAATATTTCAATTTATTTGAAAGCTATTATGATTATAAAAATATATGATATGGAATTCCACATATAGGCTAGCTGATGTTAATCGCTGACACATCCAAGTCACATTCACAGTCCGATAATTTTACCAGTACAAGTACGGTTTCTTTGGGGCGATTTGATGCAGATTTATATGGAAATACCTGTAGGCATTTTTCTTATGGCAGATGGTATTATATGAACTATACTGATTTCCTCTTCATAGTTTATCCAAAATTATTAGTAAATGTATGTTTTTGAGGGAGCTGTACTGAAATACAAAGCAGTGGAATACATTTTGTAGCATTTTTTTCTTTCTTTTTTCATGGGGAGGGGGGGGGGGGGGGGGGGTGTAACCTGAAATTTTGTCTGGGCTATAAGTGATCAAAGTACTTGATGTGATGATCTTGAATAAAATGAACATAGGCAAGATGATGGTTGAATAGTTTGTTTATTCTTTTATGTTCATGTACTTTAGTTTATATTTCACTCCCTGGTAGCAGCAAATGATATGATTCAGGACCAGCTTTTCAGAGATCTAGTTATCAAGGCTCACAGGCTCTGGCAGGTCATGTCTTAATTCTATTCATTTCTAAAGTCACAAACAGATGGACAAAATTGAATTCCTCTTCTATGTAGATAGATGCCTATCTCTAAAGGATCCTATTTTGAGAAATACCCTGGACCTGCCCAAATTTTAGAAATGTTCTGTTCCCTTCCACCCCCCCCCCCCCTACAAAATATGCACTTCTACTTACAGCCTTTTATTCTGAATACATTTATTCTGCCATTAAGAAGACATTCTTTTAATCTTGATTATCCACCATTAGACACATTTCAAGTTTGCTTTTAATTTCTCCCGTTTCATTTCTTACAATGAAACATCGGATCAGTTAATACTCCAACCAATAATTATTTTGATGATGAAAGTAAACATGTAATATGTCACATACAAATGTAGAATTGGAATTAATGAATTATAAAGGTCCCTCTTTAAAGAAATCTACCACAATAACATAAAGACTCTTAAAAAAGCACTTATACAATAATTCACATCGATATATTATTCATATGGGCTTTATTCATAAATGAAATTAGTACCTTTTGGGAAGTACAAGCAAGTATACACAAAAATAAGTGGTACAAAAAGATGGAACATTTTTCAAAATACATTGTACACAGGTAAAGGCAACCAACCCTGATATAAGAAAACTCAAATAAAGGTTATACATATATATCTGTATTACCTCAATGAAAGAGGCAGAGCACTTTAAAGATAAACTTGAGTTCTGGTAAAAAAAGAAAATGAATTCTCACAGAATCTAACGAAACTTATACACTGAATGTTCAAGATTACAAATAAATGTCATGTGCCAAACAATTTTGGAAGAAAATGGCTGAGTAATGAGCATAAAGAGATAAGGAAATCAAGGTAGTACTAGCCCCGACACCTTTTGTGTTGTCCCATATACACTTTCTGTGTGCATTGTTACTTTACCAAGACTGGGCCAAATTTATGATGATTTTGATGACCCCAGAACCTTGCAGTTCACACCAATACTTACATGCTATATGATCAACTTTTCTGATCCATTCCACACCTTTTCTTTCACAATGCAATCGCATTACTAGAACTCCCCTTTATCTTTATTCAAGGGAATACAGTGTACCATTTTCCTGTATGAAAAATTCCATACCACAGTCCCATGGCTGAATTGAATTGAAGGGTGGAAGATTGAAAGTAGTTCAAAAGAAAGACAAACAAATCTATGTTACAATTTTTTCGACAAACAAAGAAAGTACCTAATAGAGTTGAAGCTTAGAAGTAAATCTTTCTTCCAGTAAGGGCAAACCTTGCACATTGATTTATTTTTGGGGGGAACTGGTACGGACAATTTAAGTTCTCATGTGCATGCAAGATGCACTTCTGCACAAAGAATTCATGACTTTCAACTGTTATCCATATAAAAGCTGACTTATCTATCCTTTCATCTCAATGCACAGCCTTTTAAAGCAAATCATTGTCTGCACAATTGTTGACCTACACTTCAAATTACACTCACAAAATACATTTTACATAATTCTATATGAAAATACAATACATAATTACCTTGCAGTAATAGTTAGAACATATTCTAAAAGAAATACCTTCCAGTGGTCTACGGATGTTTGAAATTACTTTCAATATTCATTATTCTGTAAGACTGTAGTAGTATCAGATAATTATGTCATATATATTTATTATTGCAGCATTTTATTTGACATCCTCGATCTTCACTGTTAGGTAATATTATTACTCATTATTATCATTATTTAATTTAAAATAACGTCCTTCATCTTTCTGTTCGTCTGGGTAAGGATTATAGGAAGGTTGTTGAATGCTTTGTGGCTGTGTGGTGGTGGTAGGTGGTGGTACCCCTCCATCCGCTGACGGTACACCTGGTGGGATTCCCATGGCCGCATACAGGGTATCTGGATCATAGTAAGGGTATTGTGGTGCATACATGACGGTGCCAAAGGCTCCTTTCTTACCAGCTATCTCCTGAGGTCCTCCTGCCGCTGCTGCATATGAGGGAGGGGGTGGCAAGCCTGCAGCTGGGAACACAAATTTATGATCAAATTAATTAGAAGGATTTGTTTGTTGTTCAATCCTATTTAAAAAAGTATGGTGTGTGTGGGTGTGTGTGGGGTGTGAGTGGGTCACTGATTTGCAAAGATATATGAATTCATAAAACCCTTGAAGCATACAATGGTATGCTTTAATAGTTTTCTGCTCCTTCTTCTGCTTTCCGGTTTTGAAGTGAAATATTTCATAAGTTATGGCACATTCCATGGCACATCATTTCATTAACTTTTGGTCATAGCAATATCATATTATCTCTTATACTACATGGATGTTACAAAGAGCTCATCAAAATAATTTGAAATATTCTGTTTATGGTATCTTTTGGACTGAATCAGTATGGAATATCTTTTGCCATGTAATAACAATATGTCATTCTTGTTTAGCCCACATTACATTATGATATAATGTCTCTAAGCACTTTCAAAGGACTTGGGTTCAGCATGCAGATAATTTCTCTTCTATACACTTATCAAAGTAACTCCGGCGCCGGTGTTGGAGCTTCCCAGAGTTATTATCAAAGAGTCTCTTGGTATTAAACAACTTCTTTTTTTGACGCAGTCCTATTACTTAGAAGTGAACCTATCAACACCAGCGTTACACAAAAAATAATCTTGAATAAAAGTTAATCGATTGTGAATGGCTAAAATTTCTTCCTCCACTCAAATAATCACAAAAAGATAAGCATCCATATATTTCACTCTCAATGTAACGCTCAACAGAAGTCCATGTCCATTTGCTGGTAAACAGGAAGATTTACAACGTTCTCACTTCTACATCAACTTACTTTGGTCAGTTGTCGGACCTGCTGGGGGGTATGCAGATTGCCCTGCTGGGGGGTACCCTGGCTGATCTGCTGGGGGGTAAACTGATATAGGTTGTCCTGCATATGGGGCATATGCTTCTATGCCTTGAGGAGCTTGAGAAGGATCTTTTAATGTGTGCTGGAAGGCTGGAATAGTACCGATCACGACAGGAAGCTTCACTGTAGCATCCATAGGGGTTCCAGAAACACCAGCCGCAATCTGATGAGATAACGTTTATCAAACAATTTCAATCATGCTTACACAGAGATATAGAAAGAAACTTATTTTGACTGAACAACACTTTCTCCAGCCATTGCTACATTGTATGGTCCCATTCCTGTCTATATACCTGGATTCAATACTTTACTTATAAACACCTACCAGTAATTTATACTAAAACCCAATATGCACCCATAGCACTCTAAATCTTACTAGTAGTAATACGCCTATAGCAAATATAATGATCACCCTTATTTCAACTCAAATATCTTAAAGGTAATACAAAGTTTTGGTAAATTTGAAAATTGGCTGGATAATGATTCTTTACACTTTTGATATATTTGGATGTAAAATAAACAGTACAAAAATTTAGCCCCTAAAACACTTCTGCTTCCGAGGAAAATTGAATATAAATTTACTGGTGCTCCCGGTAAATTTTGATAAATTTCAAATAGCGCCTACAGCCATACAATGGTAGCTGCGACCCTGAAAATCTCACAATATGTAGTTGTGATATATAATTTCTAAACGGGAATAGCGAACTGGTCGATTTTTTTGTCAAGAAACATTGTTTTATAGTTAAATTAATATCTTGACCTTGAGAGGGGGCTTTACAACATAAACAGTTTATTATTTACAATTCCATCACAATTTCATAAACCGCGACAATGATCACTGAATATTGTAGGATCGCATATGTTCCCAATATGTTCATTTGAAAACTTTGTATTACCTTTAACAGCTATACATGTAAAACACACAATTTTCATGCATTACTGTGGTCAGAAATGTTGGGTATGACTTCAGTGCATATGTGCACTTCTTATTTGGACTTGCCTAGGTTATAAGGAGAAGGGCGAATTGATCTTAACACACTAATATTGATCCCTTTAGACTGATACACGATTCAACCACCAAGAAAGATATATTTTGAATAAGTCACAACGTTCCAAAACCCCTTCAGTGAAGCAGAAGACCCAGAGCAAAAAGGTGTTACAGCATAATAATAATAATAATAATAATAATAATAATTTGTTCTTTTATAGCGCATTTCATGTCTGTTGACATTTCAATGCGCTTTAATACATTTTTACAATATACATAATTATATAAAGTATAACACGATCATAAAAGGAAGATGAAACAAAACATATATAGAAAACAATGAAGTGTTTACAAAGATAACAAATATAACATTACTTATCCTTAAATACTATTGATGTGCTAATTTGAAAAGATAAGTTTTTAGTTCAGATATGAATGTTTCAATATTGGATATACAACGTAATGAGTTTGGGAGGGAATTCCATAGAAATGGTGAAATATGAGTGAAAGCCCTATCACCATGCTTTTGTTCTGCCTCTCTTAGCTACGAGGAGGTTTTGAGATGCAGAACGCAAAGACTTTGATAGAACATATTGTAAGACAAGATCAGAGAGATATTCTGGAGACAGGCCATTGAGTGATTTGAAGGTTAGCAAAATAATTTTGAACTGGATACGGAATTTAACTGGGAGCCAATGTAAATCTTTTGAGCATAAATACTCTTCCCTCAAAAACCAGATCTTAACTACCATTATTTACATTCAGTACCAAACAAAACAAGGCAACTGTTAACTTTTGAGCATTTACCAATAATTCAATTTTGAAGATCACTTCCCATAAATTTCAATGATTGAACTGCCATGACTGAATAACATGCTTTCTTACCTCGACGAAATACTCTAGTTTGATATTTGGGCAGTTGTCATATGTGCAAGGAGGAATAGGAGGGATCAACATCTTCATCCTTTCATAGTTCATTGACCCCATGGCTTCACATCCATCTAGCTTCAGCTCAGTTATCATCTTAGTAACCTGTCTGTGGTGTACCCTACCATAGTGGGATGCAGTAAAATGAGCGGTCTACAACAAACACAAAAACATGGATAAATCATTCATTCTATGAGGTGTTTTTCAAACATCTAGAATGGAAGATAAATGTGAAAAAGGAAAGATATACACTGCAGCTAAAATAAAATACAAAAAAGAGGAACTCAACAATTAAGTCACAATCCTAAATATATCCAAGTGTAAGTGCTTTAATCCAAATGTAGTTTAACAAATTGATCAAATTACACATTTACGCTATTTTGCCTCAGAACTGACGGCAGAAGGTATTTTTGGCCAAGATGAGAACAGCATTTTTGTATTGGTTATATATATTAATATGAAAGCACAAATGATTTAAAGTCAAAGTGACCTTGCCCTAAGATTTGACTTACTTGTTGTAGCTTCACTGTGATGTCAATAATTGTTCGAGAACTATTGTTTTGAAGATCTAATGAAACAAATATGTGTTCCCCTGGTACATAACCTCTCTTGTCTATGAGTCCATGCACAACAATGGGTCCTGATGCACAGCAGAGGCAACACACTGTCTTCTCAATTTGGTGACTTGGAGGAACCTATCAACCAATATAACGGAGATATACGTGTATTATCTTGGGAGGTACATGTAGCCTATCTGGTCTATAAGTCTTTTTAAAGAACAACAAATTCCCAGTGACATAAATGAGGGGGGGGGGCAGAAGGGTAATCCAGGCGCAGATCCAGGATTTCTCAATGAGTAAAAACGTTTGGAGAGAGGCAGAAAAAAAAATCTGCATCACCCATGCAACTCGTATATGCAGGCCCCGCTAAACGTTTTCAAAGTGGGTAGGGGGAGGTTATACAGTGTGAGTCAAAAAAAAGTTTACATCTTGAAAATTGCTTATTATTTAAAAAATCATCTATGAACAGTAAATTATTATACATCTTATGAAAGAGTGTTTTTTTCCAAATCATTTAGTATCATTTTTTGTGGAATGCGTTCACGCTTGGATGAACAGGAGGCATTGCTTGCGAGCGTGCAAAAATCTGCTTGCGCCAATGTTGCTAATGTGATGTTTGAATAAAACGATCGGGAGTTAGGTATTGATTCGGTCTTTGCAGATCCAAGTATTTACATCCCAAACAAAATCAATCATGCCACACATAATTTTCACACATAAAATTTCAAATATCACAGAATATTTGTGCGTGTGTGTGTGACTTTGCTTCTGCATCTCATTTGATACATTCAATTCATTCTCTCACTTTAATACTCATTGCGCAAGTCGATTTTTGCATACGCTTTACCTTCTGGTTTTTAATAATAACACAGAGTTATTCGGGTTGGACCGTCTGTTGCCATTCTTCAAACGTAAAAAACAATTAATAACCACAGCGAGGGATCACTTACAAAAAAAACCTAATGGTAAGAGTCTGTATGGTGAATGGTGTTTCAATGGTAGAGTCTGTATGGTAAATGGTGTTTCAATGGTGGAATTGTATGGTGAATGGTGTTTCAACGGTGGAATTGTATGGTCAATGGTGTTTCAATGGTGGAATATGGTCAATGGTGTGCCAATGGTGGATTCTGTATGGTGAATGGTGTTTCAATGGTGGTGTATGATGGTGAATGGTGTTTCAATGGTAGAATCTGTATGGTGAATGGTGTTTCAATGGTGGAATTGTATGGTCAATGGTGTTTCAATGGTGGCGTCTGTATGGTGAATGGTGTTTCAATGGTGGAATTGTATGGTCAATGGTGTTTCAATGGTGGCGTCTGTATGGTGAATGGTGTTTCAATGGTGGAATTGTATGGTCAATGGTGTTTCAATGGTGGCGTCTCTATTGTGAATGGTGTTTCAATGCTGGAATTGTATGGTCAATGGTGTTTCAATGGTGGAATATGGTCAATGGTGTGCCAATGGTGGATTCTGTATGGGGAATGGTGTTTCAATGGTGGAATTGTATGGTGAATGGTGTTTCAATGGTGGTATATGATAGTGAATGATGTTTCAATGGTAGAGTCTGTATGGTGAATGGTGTTTCAATGTTGGAATTGTATGGTCAATGGTGTTTCAATGGTGGCGTCTGTATGGTGAATGGTGTTTCAATGGTGGAATTGTATGGTCAATGGTGTTTCAATGGTGGCGTCTCTATGGTGAATGGTGTTTCAATGGTGGAATTGTATGGTCAATGGTGTTTCAATGGTGGAATATGGTCAATGGTGTGCCAATGGTGGATTCTGTATGGGGAATGGTGTTTCAATGGTGGAATTGTATGGTGAATGGTGTTTCAATGGAGGCGTCTGTATGGTGAATGGTGTTTCAATGGTGGAATTGTATGGTCAATGGTGTTTCAATGGTGGAATTGTATGGTCAATGGTGTTTCAATGGTGGAATTGTATGGTCAATGGTGTTTCAATGGTGGCGTCTGTATGGTGAATGGTGTTTCAATGGTGAAATTGTATGGTCAATGGTGTTTCAATGGTGGCGTCTGTATGGTGAATGGTGTTTCAATTGTGGAATTGTATGGTCAATGGTGTTTCAATGGTGGCGTCTGTATGGTGAATGGTGTTCCAATGGTGGAATTGTATTGTCAATGGTGTGCCAATGGTAGAGTCTGTATGGTGAATGATGTTTAAATGGTGTAATTGTATGGTCAATGGTGTTTCAATGGTGGCGTCTGTATGGTGAATGGTGTTTCAATTGTGGAATTGTATGGTGAATGGTGTTTCAATGGTGGCGTCTGTATGGTGAATGGTGTTCCAAGGGTAGAGTCTGTATGGTGAATTGTGTTTCAATGGTGGAATTGTATGGTGAATGGTGTTTCAATGGTTGGATTGTATGGTCAATGGTGTTTCAATGGTGGATGGTGAATGGTGTTTCAATGGTAGAGTCTGTATGATGAATTGTGTTTCAATGGTGGAATTGTATGGTGAATGGTGTTTCAATGGTGGAATTGTATGGTCAATGGTGTTTCAATGGTGGAATTGTATGGTCAATGGTGTTTCAATGGTGTAATTGTATGGTCAATGGTGTTTCAATGGTGGAATTGTATGGTCAATGGTGTTTCAATGGTGGCGTCTGTATGGTGAATGGTGTTTTAATGGTGAAATTGTATGGTGAATGGTGTTTCAATGGTGGCGTCTGTATGGTGAATGGTGTTTCAATTGTGGAATTGTATGGTCAATGGTGTTTCAATGGTGGCGTCTGTATGGTGAATGGTGTTCCAATGGTGGAATTGTATTGTCAATGGTGTGCCAATGGTAGAGTCTGTATGGTGAATGATGTTTAAATGGTGTAATTGTATGGTCAATGGTGTTTCAATGGTGGCGTCTGTATGGTGAATGGTGTTTCAATGGTGAAATTGTATGGTCAATGGTGTTTCAATGGTGGCGTCTGTATGGTGAATGGTGTTTCAATTGTGGAATTGTATGGTGAATGGTGTTTCAATGGTGGCGTCTGTATGGTGAATGGTGTTCCAAGGGTAGAGTCTGTAATGTAATGGATAATGTCACCAATCCAATAATGAAGATATGAACACATGACCGTGTAAAGTATTGGTTCAAGGTTTATTATGGAACATTCTCAGGCCGCCGGTTTCAACTCTCGAGTTCATCTTTTACACAGTCGCGCGCATGCGCGTTCTACAACATAATATCATGACATCCCCCCTCTTTAAACAAAAAGCATCTATCAAATGAATATCCAATATTTTTCACTGTGGTGTAGTTAACATACATCAGAATATATAACGTGAATGAGTAACTGTAATTTGCATCAGAGGGTACAATATCAATTAGATAACAGCACTTCATGTCAAAGATAACTTGGAAGATCTTGTCAACTTTAATTGTTGTAAACTAGAAAAGCATTTTATCCTAACACAACCAGTTTGAAGATAGTTATTTCTTTCCAACTTGTCAGTGTAACTAACTAATTATTCGTCTGGAACTTTATGATCAACAGTAATCCAATACTAATATCAAAGAATCCTTTAATAACTTGAACAGCGAAAATACAAAACCATCGCAAATGTATAAACTTGCAAACTCAGTAAACTCAATCTTTTGGCATATAACTTTGACATGCACAGCATAAATCAATAAAGAACAAGAGCATTTATATTATAGCGGCATTTGTCAAGTCAATACACATGTTATAGCGTGACAACTGAACATTTGAGAGATGGCTGTATGAAACGGTATAAATGTACATGATGTATGCACTACTGAATTTGTTATGTTTAAACTCCACTAACATATTGAAACATGTCTTAGGATTGTATTATTGAAAAGAAGTGCTAGGTTACTATATATATATGTGAATATATCTGTTCACAAAATAGAATCCTTATATTCTATCGCTATTGTTTAATATCCATTCTACAAATGTCTATTATAAACACAAAACAAAAAAAACTAATAACTAATCCCTTTCTCACTTCTAAAAAGTGAGAATACTCAATGCTCTTCAATATAACGTTTTGGGGGCTTAACAGGACGACCACTTCTAGTTTGGTAGGTACGTGGTTGAGTAGTATCTTGGTGATTTCCAAGGCTACGCGAGCTTTGTTGTTGGTTGTCATTCCTGTTTGTGCCTTTCTCATCAGTTAGATTGGAATTCCTTTGTGTTGCTGGAAAATTCCTGAGGTGACTCCTGTTCCTTCGGAGACTTCTTCCATTGGGCGTATGCACAATATAGGAACGGGGTTCACTGGACACTCCTGTCACTGTGACTGGTATCCAAGTAGGTCTACCAGTTCCTACTTCTCTCATCATGGCTCTCTGACCAACATGAAGATCAGGAAGAGTCTTTACTCCATGCTTGTCATGTTGCTCTTTTTGTTTCTCTTGCCGTTTGATGAGCAGTCGACGAACATCGTCTCTCGTTGGATCAGTACGGCCACTTGTTGATGGGAGATTGCTTCTAACCTTCCGACCATACAATATCTCAGTGGGTGAAGGGATATCGCCACTGATAGGGGTGGTTCTAAGACATAACAGACCCATGAGTATGTCCTCTCGTCTCTCCAAACACTTCTGCATGACCGCCTTCACAGTCTGTATCGATCTTTCAACCAGGCCATTACTCCTTGGGTAGTGCGGACTTGAAGTCACATGCTTGAATCCCCAAGTCTGGCTGAAGTTGTGGTATTCCTCACTTGCAAACTGCGGCCCGTTATCACTGATAACTTTGGTCGGGATGCCATGTTCACTGAATACTAACTTCGTCAACTGGATTATTGCATCGCTAGTGCATCTGCCAGACACTTGCTTCACAAATGGACACTTAGAGAAGTAGTCGGTGATGATCAAGTATTCCTTGTTGTTGAAGAAAAATAGATCTGTGCCAACCACCTGCCATGGTCCCTCTGGTACATCATGAGTGATGAGAGGTTCAGACATCTGTTGTCTCTGATGAGCTTGGCATGTCATACAACTGCGTGTCATATCTTCGACATCCTTGCTAATTCCTGGCCAATACACAGAAGACTTGGCTCTCTGCTGAGACTTGACGATGCCTAAGTGGCCTGTGTGAATCATCTGGAGTACATCCTGTCGAAGTGGACCAGGGATAAACACACAATCCCCCTTCATTAGGATACCATCTTCTACGGAAAGCTTGTCACGACAGGACCAGAACGTTCGGATGTCTTTATGCAGGTCCTTCGGATCTTCTGGCCATCCATCTGTAACAACGCTCACTAGCTTCCTGAGGGTTTCATCCGCTTCTGTCAACTTGCGAATTTCTTCCAGCTTCTCATCCGAGTAGTGAACTGCATGAATAGTCATCTCAAAGTCCAAGGTTGGCTCCTCGCTCGGATTGAGACGAGATAGGGCATCTGCTAACAGCATTTCCTTTCCAGGACGGTACACAACCTTGAAATTATATGGCTGTAGCCGCAACATCATCCTCTGGAGTCTCGGTGGAGTATCCGCCAGATTCTTATGTTGAATATTCTCAAGCGGCTTATGATCTGACTGGATGGTGAAACTCGAGCCAAAGACATAGGTGTGGAACCGGGTACACCCAAAAACTACTGCCAAAAGCTCCCTTTCTATGTTGGCATATCTCTGCTCTGTAGGGGTAAGTGCTTTACTGGCAAAAGCAACAGGCTTGTTGTCCTGCAAGAGTGCGGCTCCTACTCCCTTCTGGGAGGCGTCAACCTGTATGACTGTTGGTTTCCTCGGGTCGAAGTACGTCAGAGTTGTAGATTCTGAGATCCTCTCTTTCAGTGCTTCGAAGGCTCGTTGATGTGTGGCAGTCCACTGCCACTCACTGTCTTTGCGTAGCAACCCACGCAATGCATCTGTGTGATCTGCCATGTGTGCAACAAATGGTGAGAGATACTGGACCATCCCCAGGAACCTCTGAAGATCCTTCACATTCTCTGGGGGCGGTATGCTCTTGATGCTTGCCACCTTATCAGGGTCAGGGTGCACACCTGCAGCATCATAGTAGCATCCAAAGAACTTGACTGATGGAATGTTGATCTCGCACTTGTCCGGGTTGAATACCAGCCCATATTCCTGTGAGACTTCCATCAGATTGATAAGATTCTTGTCATGCTCCAGCTGATCTTGACCAAACACAACAACGTCGTCAGCTATGCCTATAGTTCCCGGACATTGCTCTAGTATCGTGTCCATCTTCTCCTGGAAGATATCTTGGGACACATTCAAACCAAAAGGCAGTCTCAAATAGCGAAAGCGTCCAAGTGGAGAATTGAACGTTGTCATGAAACTCGACTCTTCATCCAGCACAACGCTCCAATACCCATGACGAGCATCCAGTTTAGTGAAGACTTTAGCTCCGCTCATCTTGTGAGTTATTTCCTCAAGAGTAGGCGTCTTATGGTGGGTACGCTTTGTTGCCCTATTAAGGTCCTTTGGATCAAGACAAATCCGGAGCTTGCCATTTGACTTGCGACTTACGGCTAGCGAAGACACCCAATCAGTGGGTTCAGTCACCTTGCTGATGACACCAATGTCCTCCATGCGGCGCAGTTCTTGCTCCAATTCATCCTTCAAGTGAATGGGCAGCCTCCTTGGTGGATGCACTACAGGTTCAGCATCCTCACGTAGAGTCAAATGAAATGTTCCAGGGAATCTCCCAATGCCTCTGAAACGGGCAGGGAATCTTGAACGGAGGTCTTCCTTGTCCTTAATAGGCTTACTTCCAGTCTCTGACATTGCACAATGGAATGTCACCAGCTTCAATTTCCGAGAACTAGGCAGTCCAAGTATGGCTGGGCCATCTGTATCCACAACATAAAATGTTGCCCTCGCCCAATCTCCTTCTCCGTATCTGCATAGAAAGCTAACACACCCATAATGCGGTATTTGAGTTTTATTGGGGCAAACCAGAGTTGTCCTCCTCTGCATTAGTGAAGATCTAAGAGGGTGTCCTCCTTCATCCACCTGCTTAGGGTACACCTTCTTGAAGATCCTCACAGGAAGGATATTCCCTTGTGCACCTGTGTCGACCTTCACCTTAAGTGTGTGGTTTCCAGGTCTGTCATCAAAAGAGACTTGCAGGGTAGCAATCACTTCATCCCTGTTGTCCACTTCAGGGATACTGTCTACATGAAGGTTCACTGTGATAGTCCCCAAAGATAAACTATCAAAGGTATCTTCAATTTCTTGAGTCTCATCATCTTTGAAGTCAAGGGGGTGCATGTCCCGCTTCTCCTCTCTGCCTCTCTGGGAGTACTTCTGAGACTGCGGGCCAGAATTCTGCTTCTTAAAGTTCTTATTATATCCACCAGTCTTACCCCCTTGAGAGCGATTCGGGCAGCATTTCCTCCAGTGGCCCCTTTTCCCACATGCATTACAAGTCGATTTGTATGCTGGACATGCCTTGGGTTGATGCTGAGTAGCACAAAATCTGCACCTCTTGGCCTTCTGGAAAACATGAATGTCAGCCTTGTCCATGGTCTGGAGTTGGTGCATATGAGCTGTACTTGCTTCGTGCGCCCTTGCGATGTCTATCGCCTCCTCCAAGTTCAGTTTACTATCTTTTGCCAACAACAGCTTCTGCACTTCCGGGTACTTGACTCCTGATATCAGAACTTCAATAATGCGCTCATCCATCATCCCAATTGGCTGATCAGATCCTTGTTTCTTGGCAGGAAACATGCATTTCGATGCCTTAGACTTACATCGCAGCACAAAATCCTCAATAGATTCAGAATTGTCCTGCCTGAACCTCTGAAATTCCAAGCGATGAATGCGGAAGTTTTCTGTTGGCTGGACTTGGCCGGCAAAATGCGTCCAAATATTGTTTGGGTCAGCACACTGGTCTTCACTCAAGTCCCACGTGTTGAACATACGCAAACCTTCTCTGCCAGACCACATAACTATGTAGTTATATTGTTCCTTCACTGGAATGTTCTTCACCCGAAACCACATGTTTGAGAGCTGCTTGAACTCCCTAAATGCTTGAGCCCTATCAGGACTATTCCAGTCAAAAACTGGTGTAGGAATAGGTGTAGCCATGGTGAATTCCGTAAATCACCGACTCAAGCTGCTATAAAGGCAAATAAAGGTTAAATATCAACCTGCTAAATTCAATGTACTGTTATTTTCACATGCATGGATAACATCAAGTAAAACATGGAAATATTGCATTCATCATACTCTGAAAATGATACAATAATGATTCATCCATGCAAATGTACGGCGTATCTTCTCCTCAGTAGATCACATAATACCTGTTATAATGTATTCATTAGGAGTACTCTGTACACAGAAAATCTGTACCAGATCAATTTTACCCGTAGTAAAATTTAAATTAGCATCAAACAGTTACGAAATGTAGCATGGGCTGGTACCAATACCTACATAACCTCAGCTTCAAAATGTGCAAAGCCTCAATGTAAACAATACAGTTTAATAATTTTAATTTATCAAATGTATCAACACACAATTCTCAGCTTCAAATAATGTGCAAAAATCCAATTTACACATGCACAGTACTTGCTGTAAATGTCAATGTCTTATGCCTGGCGACTTAACAACTGAGTCCAAATGCCAGAACTTTCTAAATGAGTCCAAAAATGTTCATGGAACCATCCATACTAGCAGTCACAGTTCTTCCACGACATGGATAACCGCTAATTCAGTTCATACAGCTACAGTTCTTTGGCTTCGCTTCACCGGATGATCAGTCACAACTGCTAATGATTAATGTCCATCAAGTACTCGATCACGTCCTCGCCGACACTAAGGAGACGGGACGGAACTTGATTGAAGTTGGTCCAACTTCACACGTCCAAGACAAATTGCGTAGCTCCAGTCCTAGTCTCGGACTATCCAGTACCGCAGCATAATCAAGCCCATTCAGCAATCACGTAGATCTAGAGATAGAACGTAACTTAGGCTTATTCAAGGTGTTGTAGACTCTAGTCCATATCAGGTCCAACACTGCATCCAATCAGGACTAGGTCCAGATCTAGTCCAGTTTCACACAAAACTGCTCGACTCAGCACAAATTACGAAGGCTGATCTAAGCACAGCACAGCGTCCAATAATTACTAGGTCTAGATCTACGCTAGATCACCAGTCTTTAGTACTAACGGGTCCAATTTGGATCGAAGCTAAGTCCAGATCTAATCTAGATCCCGAACCAATTACACAATTTTAGTGTCTCACCTCGGCTCACAATTTTAGCAATCCCGTGGTCTATCATCGGCTAGCTGCATTGCTCCTGCGTTTTAGTTCTGGTCCAAAACCTGCGTGTTGCTCTGGAAACCCGTACTCGTCCGTATCGAAACAGCGGACGATCCAGCAACAGATCCAGATTACACTAGCCCATGTCCTAATAAACAGATCACAGTCCGGGCCCCGCTTCGGCGCTTGCTTCCATCAGAAGCCCAAATACAGACCGACCTCGAACTCAGAGCGACGACCAACCAATCACATTCAAACACTGACAGTGTCCTCGGCGGGCATATCGTGCACATCCATATCGACTGCGCACACATGTAGTCAAGTTCATACCTCCGGCGCCAAACGCTCAATAAAACAGTCCGTTTGATCCTCAAAATTTCACTTCCATAACGTGAGTCCAACTACCGCTGGCTGCCACCATGTAATGTAATGGATAATGTCACCAATCCAATAATGAAGATATGAACACATGACCGTGTAAAGTATTGGTTCAAGGTTTATTATGGAACATTCTCAGGCCGCCGGTTTCAACTCTCGAGTTCATCTTTTACACAGTCGCGCGCATGCGCGTTCTACAACATAATATCATGACAGAGTCTGTATGGTGAATTGTGTTTCAATGGTGGAAATTGTATGGTGAATGGTGTTTCAATGGTTGGATTGTATGGTCAATGGTGTTTCAATGGTGGATGGTCAATGGTGTTTCCAGGCGCGGATCCAGGATTTCTTAGGGGGGGGGGGGGGGGCCCAAATTTGAAATTATGCGAGCCAAATATTGGTACGTAATGCGGGGGGGGGGGGGGTCGGTGCAGGGAGGGGTGAGTTTCCCCCTCCCTCCTCCGCGAAACGCGGAAGCTTTGACGTTTCATAAAATTATTAGAGAAAGAAGACGTTTCGTTTGTACCGTTCTCGAAAATAATTCTCGTATGAATCTAGTTTTTCCCCTTCCCGAGCAAAGCGCGGAAAATTTTACGATTCATTAAATTATTGGAGAAAGAGAAGATTCGTAGTACCGTTCTCGAAATAATTCTCGTATGAATTTAGTTTTTTTCCCTCCCGCGCGAAGCACGGAAAATTTTACGATTTATTAAATTATTTAAGAAAGAAGACGATTCGTTGTAGAGTTCTCGACTTTTAATCCTCGTCTGAATTCAGGTCTCCCCACTCCCGCGCGAACCGCGGAAGCTTTTAAGTTTCCTTAAATCATTAGAGAAAGAAGACGATTCGCTGTACCGTTCTCGAAAATAATTCTCGTATGAATCTTGTTTTTCACCTCCCGCGCAAAGCGCGGAAAATTTTACGATTCATTAAATTATTGGAGAAAGAAGACGATTCGTTATACCGTTCTCGACTCTTAATCCTCGTCTGAATTCAGGTCCCCCCACTCCTGCGCGAAGCGCGGAAGCTCTTAATTTTCCTTAAATCATTAGAGAAACAAGACGATTCGTTGTACAGTTCTCGACATTTAATCCTCGTCTGAATTCAGGTTTTCCCTCCCGCGCGAAGCGCGGAAGCTTTGACGTTTCATAAGATTATGAGAGAAGAAGACGATTCGCTGTACCGTTCTCGATTCTTATTCCTAGCTGAATTCAGCCCCCCCCCCCCCCCCTCTCCTCCTGCGCGAAGCTTTGACGATTCATTAAGTTATTAGAGAAGGAAGACGATGCGTTGTACCGTTCTCTATCATACTCTTAATCCTTGTCTGAACTTTAAAGATGTTCTTTGTCTGCTCCTTTTTCTTCCTACGTCCTCTTCCGATTTGGGGAGGAGGGCCGCCACCCCCCCCCCCCCCCCTGGCTATGCGCCTGTTGTCAGATAAACACATTTTGATACCTTGTCTGATCCCGCAAGCTCAGGAGTTTAAGGCAATCAATTACGGTCAGATACGCATTCAGTGGCCCGCCTTAGGGCCCCTGGTGGGGTTGAATCGGCGGAGCCGGCCCCGGAAGCTCAGTAGATTTAGGCGTTTAATTAAGGTCAGATGAGCATTTATTTTTTTTTATCTTACTATTTTGTGACACTGTGTCACTATTTCGCGTGGGGTCCAGGGGCGGAGCCCCCAAAAATCAGGGGTTTTAGGCATTAAATTACCGTCAGATGAGCATCTAAGGGCCCGCCGTAGGGTCCTAGGTGGAATCCAGGGGGCAGAGCCCCCGGAAGCTTAGGTGTTTTAGGCATGTAATCACGGTCAGATGAGCATATTTTGATGCCTCATTATTTTTTACACTGGCAGTTAACTATTCTTTCTTTCTTGCTCTCATTCTATTTTATTTCTCTTTAATATACTTTTTCTAAAAAAAGTAGGGGGGGGGGGGGGAAGGGAGCTCGAGGCTCCCGATCCCCGCCCTACCTCGGGCCCTGACATGTAAGAATCTCAAGAATCATATTCTTGCCTGGCTGTAAATTTAGGAATTTGTCATTTTCCAACAAACACATACGAACGTATAATTTACTAAAAAGTGAGGAAAAATCTCGAAAATTATGTCATTTCAGCATTATTTGTAATCCACCGTTGTGGAATTAGAAATAAACCACGTTTGAATTTGATTTCCCCCAAGCCTTTCCGGAGTCCCCCCCCCCCCCCCCCCCATCAGTACGCCAGTGTCCTCCTTTTTTCCTTTTTTCTTTCCCTGTCCTTCCTTCTCTTTTATTTTTTTGATGGGGGGGGGGGGGGGGGGGGGGGGGGGGTCAACAGCCTGGGAGGCAAGGCCCTTTCGGCCCCCAATCTCCTTCTTCCCCTTTTCTTTTCTTCTTCCTCTTCTTTCTTTCCCTTTCTTTCCTCTTCCCTTTCCCTTCTTCTCTCTCTTTTTTTTTTTTTTTTTTTTTTGCGGGGGGGGGGGGGGGGCCAAGGCCCGCTCGGCCCCCCCCCCCCCCCCTGGATCCGCGCCTGGGTGTTTCAATGGTAGAGTCTGTATGGTGAATTGTGTTTCAATGGTGGAATTGTATGGTGAATGGTGTTTCAATGGTGGAATTGTATGGTCAATGGTGTTTCAATGGTGGAATTGTATGGTCAATGGTGTTTCAATGGTGGAGTTTGTATGGTGAATGGTGTTTCAATAGTGGAATTGTATGGTGAATGGTGTTTCAATGGTGGCGTGTGATGGTGAATGGTGTTTCAATGGTAGAGTCTGTATGGTAAATGGTGTTTCACTGGTAGTGACTTTGAGAAAACTAGGTGCCCCTTATACTTTGAACTACAATTTGCTCTGTGATTTCGCTTTATTTTTTTGCGAATTTTTCTTCATGATCAACGTTTCAAAGCTGACAAACTGCAAGGAATAATACCCTAGTCCTCAGGAACAATGATGGATCTTTGGATTTTTCTTCAATTTGAGTAATTTTGGATCTGATATGTGTCACTTTACCGTGAGTAACTGCTGTTTTGTGCCTGTGGTCCCACTCATATAACTCTGTGACGTACATTTTATACATTTGCTTACATGAAGAGTTGAACAGCCTGTTATTGTTAATTAAAGCAGCTTATAAATCATTCTATTTAGGGCCTTAGGTTGAATCCAGGGGGCAGAGCCTCCGGAAGCTTGGGGGTCTTAGGCATTTAATATTTAATCACGGTCATATGAGCATATTTTGATACCTCATTATTTTGTGAAACTGGCAGGTCACTATTCTTCCTTTCTTGTCTCTTTCTTTCTATTTCTCTTTAATATACTTTTTCAAAAAAGTGGGGGGGGGGGGGGGGGGCTTGATGCCCCCTGAACCCGTCGTTCCTCGGCCCTGACATGTAGGTCTCTAAATAAGCATATTTCTTGCTTAGAAAACGCATGAAAAAGTATAGTTTACTTACTAAAAAGTGAGAAAAAATATGTAATTTCAGCTGTAAATCAGTTGTAAATCATCAGTATCGAATTAGATATAAACCACGTTTGAATTTTATTTGGGGAGGGGGGCAACTCCCCCCCCCCCCCTCCATCAGTACGCCAGTGGCCACTGGCCACAAACTGAAGATCATGCAGTGTTTGTGTTACATACTGTATCTTGCATTTCAAGAATTCTATTAGGAAATTTTGATGTAAAATACCTCTAAAAACAAGACTGTTCACAAATCAAAGAGTGAGTAATATACCCCTTGCCATATCCATTTTCACCAGCTATTTTGTGTTATGCAGTGATCTGTACATCCTATTACATCATTTTTTTACCTGCATACAAAAATAAGTTGTAAAAATGAAAGATAACTCTTTTGTGATCCATGATCAGCCCAAGAGATATTGATCAATACTGAAAGGGGACATTCAGAATGTCAAGACATCTTATAAAGTATTGTTTTAAGGAAATGGAATATTAGAGCAGAGGCTTACCAAAACATTGTGTTCATAATTGAGATCTTTGACAGTAAAGATACTAAATAGCCTCGTGGTGTGGTGGTCAAACTTCCATGGTCGGTCGATGCAAACCTTGACGAAGTACCTCACATGTCCATAATGACCTTCAAAGGGTGCTGGTAAAGACATGCTAGGGATCTGAAACTGGAATGGAAATCTATGCTCTCCAGCAGGCAGTTTGATTCGGTCTGCATTGTTTTCACCCTTTCCTGGAGAAAGAAAAAAAAGGCATCCAGTAACACTGTTTATTTGTGATTTACAATACATTAATCTACATGGGTCTATAAACCTTTACAAAGATGCTTTATGAGTAATTGCCTCAATATATGAAAATAGTTATTACCAAGGTTGGATATTCACAAAGCTGCTGAAAATTAGTCTGAAAAAACAGTTGTTTCCAGTATGAATTTACAAATTGTTTATTTCTGACTTGAATGATGGATGAACTGACAACTATATACCGGTACATATACTATTTTTGAAAGTGAATATGTAAAACCTGTACTTTATCAATATCAACAGAAATGGATCTCAAATAGTTTACAATTTATTTTCAGGGGTATACGTAGACCTAAATGAAATTAGAGAACTATGCCATTAATTCAATTCAATTTATTTTATTTTCACATTCTGATAAAAATCACAAGAACAAACATTTACAATACAAAGTCAATTCAAACAAATAACACAACAGAACAGAAGAATCAAAATGTGGGGGACAAACAAAGGCCAAAGGCCTATCAAAGGCTTGTCCCCAAACTATATAAATAATTAAATATAAATTAAGTGGTACAACAGGAAGACAGAAAAAACAAGGCAAACGTACCGCTTTGCAGTCTCAGAGGGTGTATGATTGAATAAGATTAGATTTATATATTCTTTTAAAACTAGATAAGGAAGGGCGGTTCTTTATTTCCGACCCAAGGCTATTCCACAATTTAGGACCACTAAATTTGATTGTGGTACGGGAAATTTCATACTTATGTTTTGGAATTCGAATGTGGTCGAACTCTAGTAGAGTATGGTACAAAAGAACAATTTACGGGAAAACAATCATTTAAAAACGTTGGCAGCAGACCGGGCAAGTATGAGAACATAAAACTGGCTAATTGCAACTTGTGTATATCTTGTACTTTCAACTGTTTAGCTCTAACAAATAAAGGATCCGTGTGTGCTAAGGGTGCTGAACCGGTAATAATTCGTATTGCTCTTTTTTGTAAAATTATAATTCTATTAAGATGAGTTGACGCACAACTACCCCAAATAATGTTACAGTAAGCCAAATGAGGTACAATCATAGACTAATAAATAGCAATTAGAATATGGTGAGGTAAAACCTTCTTTAAAACGATTTAACGCACCAATGACATTTGATATTTACGTGTTGTCTCAGTAATATGATTTTTCCAACTTAATTTATCATCCAAAACAACCCCTAAGAAATTAGTAAAATGTACCAAAGGAATTTTGCAATTCCCAATGAATACATTTAAATCAGTTATTTTTATATTTTTATTATTGGGTTGAAAAAGCATACAACATGTTTTGGCAAGATTAATTTTCAATTTGTTAGATGCAAACCAACAAG
>JAVYIG010016287.1:0-31879 GCA_035222895.1 Strongylocentrotus droebachiensis | reverse complement strand
TCAAATGGAGCTTCATTCCATGTCCATCGGGGGGGGGGGGGGGAGACAGACAGACAACGTATTTTAATGCACTTAGTATATTTAGGTTCCGCGACTGCCATACAATGGAAAACGTCTGCAGCATCCTATTTTTTGGCATAAGCTCATATTGTAAAGAAAAAACGAAAAAACAACAACGATCTTTCCATGTTGTAATGAGAGAGAAATAGACCGAAGGAGGGAGAGGGAGAGAGAGAGAGAGAGAGAGAGAGAGAATGAAAGGGAAGGAGAGGGATAGACAGCGAAACAGACATACAGACATAAGTTAAACTGATATAAGTTTATTTCATGTCGGTGTGATCCAAACATCTTTTGAGCAACTTTCGTTAACATTCACAGCCAGCGCAGATATATTATACAAATGATGCATGCGCATGAGTTCATTATACTATACCGTGTGAGTCAAAAAAAAGTTTACACCTAGAAAATTGCTAATTATTTTAAAAATCATCTATGAAATGTAAATTATTATGCATCTTATGAAAGAGTGTTTTATCCCAAATCATTTGGTATCATTTTTGTGTGGTATGTGTTCACGCTTAGATGAACATATGGCATTGTTTGCGAGAGTGCAAAAATCGACTTGCACCAAAGTGATGCCAACAGCATGTATTATGTTAGGATTAGCGGAGTGAGAGAATGAATTGAATGTATCAAATGAAATGCATTGCAAATGCTTTTTGCATAAGCAAAGTCACACACGCACACACACACACACACACACGCGCACAGATGTTCGTTGATATTTGATATTCGATATTTGATATGTGTGGCATGATTAAGTTTGTTAAGGGGTGTTATTTGGATCTGCAAAAACCGATTCAATACCCAAATTCAAATTGTTTTATTTAAACATCAGATAAGCAACTTTGGCGCAGGTCGATTTTTGCACTCTCGCAAACAATGCCTCCTGTTCATTCAAGCGTGAACATATACCAACAAAAATGACACCAAATGATTTGAGATAAAACACTCTTTCAGAAGATGTATAATAATTTATTGTACATCAATGATTTTTAAAATAATTAGCAATTTTCTAGGTGTAAACTTTTCTTTGACTCACACTGTATATCCATACTCGAGTTGAGGCTGTGTGTATCTATCGCATGAAGCCGTTGGGCTGAGTGCGATAGATACACACAGCATCAACGAGGTACATATGATGGTGCTCACCGAAGCTATTTTACATCCTTATTTGGAAACATGTATATTCCTTAAAGGGACTATGTCCCATTTGCAGGCCCAAAAAATTAAAAAGTTAAATTCCAACTGCATTTGAAAGATAATACTAATTTAGAACTTCCCTAAAAAAGGTGGGGATTGAAAATGTCTTCAAGTGGGAAAATAACGACTATTAGTTGTCAAATCGACTTTAGGGCTATAGAGCCCAAAAGTAATAGTCTTGATTTTCAGACAATTGTACCGAATGGTCATACGTTTTATGCTGCGCAAAGATTCAATCAGTTTAATCTTTGCTATCACAAGAAGTGGGTTATTGATGTAGACAAATGCTCATGTACCCTTTACAACTCTTTTCATGTATGTTATTACCAAAGAAGAAAAAAAGCCAGTCAGTCACTCAATAGTGTCTGACAGTAAAGTCTAGCAAATAAACGGGTTTCCTTGCATAATTTGAATATGAGGACACTGCTAACGTTTAAATTTCACAGATAGGACATACATGACATATTCATAATTCCTGTAAAGTTCTAAAGCATTTGAGGTTGGCTGCAAAAGGGACATAGTACCTTTAAAGCACTGAAATAAAAAAATAAAAAAAGTTCAGGAATATGATACATGTGTATAATATACAAATATACAATGACACTCGAGGATCTAGCTTAAACTGTTCGCATCGAAGGAACATCAAATAATACTATTCTCCCGACTCCCGAGGGCCAATAGTATTATTGATGTTCCTGAGTGCGAATAGTTTTAGCTTGTTCCGAGAATATTATACACATGTATCATAAGGAGGTAAAATAGCTTTGGTTAGCACCATTATGTACTCGTTCATGATTCACAATTTGAATTTAACTATTTTCATAACATGGTTTCATTGTCAAAGCCTTATCAAGCAAGTTGCATCAGATACATTTTTCTACATAGCCGATATACTTCAAATATGTCTACCGTCTGCCAAGCTTCCAAATCTGTATACAATATTTGTAATAATGTTCTATACAAAGTAGCGAAGATATGGTTCATGCATTTTTAATAACATTTTTCATTAGCACTAGGGGAAAAATATTAATCAATTTATAAAACATTATCATTTTGAAAAGTGAGCACTTTTAATAAGGTGGCCGGATTTCACATGAAAATTTGTCTTTTTATTTTGATGGATGACATATTGAGTATTGCCGACATGTTCCGTGTGTGCACTGTCTGATTTTGCATAGTCAAGAAAAAAGGCTTGTGCAGAAATTAGGTGTTAAACTGCATCAAAGTACACTTCAGAAAGCAGCATTTGTATGTGATTTGCTTGTTATCAAGAACATTTGATCCCTTAGTCCTAACCATTCTCCAACAGTTGACTTGACTTCAAGAGTCAACGATCATATCTTACAAGCCTACTATAAAGACATGATGCCCTCTCCGTCAACTGTCCAGGAAAACAAATATCAACGATCATTAATTTGACAGGCGTCATGTCGGGCAACAGAACCGTTCAATCGTTATATTAACGTGAAATCAAATCCAGGTTGTGGTTAATAGTTTCTTGACAAAGGTGTTCGAATGTTTTTGAATTTGTTAAATCCCTGCATGTATGATGACGTTTATCTTTCCCAAAATCAGAATTGAAATGTTACTTCTTCGTATTTTCATAAAAATTAACAATAATTATTATTACTATAAATTCAGTCCTAAGATAAACCATTAGTATAATCATTATTTGAGTGTATACATGTTACTATTATAAATAATAGAAGGAGTATTTGTCTGTTTAGAGCCAGAAGGGCATACCTCTGTGTTAATGTATAACCGCCTGGAGATTAACACCCTTCTGGTTCCAAACAGATGATCGATTAATTCATTTCTCTGCATTATGTCAACCACAAGACATTATGTCAAACATAGATTGGTCATGACTCCCATTTTATGTATGACGTTTTTCATCCATAATTTGATTATCTTTTGAAACGTTGTATTATCATTTAATAAATTCATTAGAATTGTAGTTTATGTGAAAATTATAGTTTTATTGTAAATATATATATAGATTGTAAGTTTCCTAACTGTAACGTATTAGGGTTAACTATTAAACGTTTCTGCTACATAAGGCCCCGCGACAGAAAGCCCCTGCAACAGAAGGTTCACGAGAGATAAGGCATACGAGACCGCAAGCACAGGAGATCGAATGTCAACGAGACCAAAGGTCCACAAGACCAATGACCTACGCGACAGGTATTACATGAATAACTAATGCCCAGTCATTAGTACTTCCCAATGACTGGTCTCAAGCACAACGTGCGTTAAGAAAAACACATTCCTGGTTTATATGTGTATGCTCTCACCCGGTCATGTGATTAAGATACACTAAAAACAACGAAGTGCTAATGAACAGGTGCTGCGTAAGGATTTGAACTTTGAGGCCAATGAATCAGCAGTTGAGGAGTTATGATCATTTTGCATATAATTGTTTATACTGCTTGTAGCAAATAGGGTTTCTAGGTTTTTTCCACTTCACAAAAAATTAATGATCTAGCGTCTCAAATATATAATCGTCCATCAACATTAAGATTAGTCTGTGAGTTTGTAATTGTTGGTCATTAACTATGCATCTCAATATTTACAAGCCATTTTTAATCATGATACGTAAGAATTGTACATATATGTAAATATCATGTAATGCGTACTCTTGGTATTGTCAATATCCCGTATGTATGTTAATCAGCACCGTGAGTGTATAATAAGTAGCACCTTTGGGTGCTTAACCAGGTAGCGCCTGCACTGCGGCTAAAGCAGCACTGCTAATGCAGTCGCTATTCGGACACCTCGAAAGTGCCGAAACTAACTCTCCCGGTGCTAACAAAGCACTAGCTTAGACGCTGCATTTTGGGGATGCTGTCTCTACATGATTACCCAAAAGTGTTTATGTTGTCTCCCAAGTGCTAAAAATAGCATTTCAGTTTTTAGAGTGAAGGAACAGGATTTGTATATTTTTTTTTAAAACTCCTCATGACTTTACAAAACGAGTCACTAAATATCAACACTTGAGGATTATGTTGTTTTAAGTACACATGTATTCAATAGCTTTTGTTGGTAGGCCCTCAATCTATATATTAATTCCCTTCTCTTCATGCAAATACAAGAGCGTGTTTAATTTTTAAAACTACCATGATTTCTTTTTCAATCGTCGATTGCAGTGATTTTTGCGATTGCACTGAACTTAATTTCAACAGGTTCAAAGTGTTTTGAAATGTGATTAAAAGAATTAAAAATGTACGACTATGACTTAGATTCGTGATTTTGTTGTCTATTGTGATATGTTTGCAACACGGGCAACATTACAAACAACACTATTTACATAAAGAAAACTTGATATCATTTTGGAAGCATCAGAGACTCCGCTTAGGATGTTCTGTACTATACGAATGTTTGATTACCAGAACAGAGCCCCTACCTGCTAATTTAAAAGAAAACACGAGATTTAGCAGATCCTTTCACCTATCTAACACGAATAATTGCAGGGCTCCGTTGGAAAGCAGGCCTTGCGGCTTGAATGGGACTACCCTGCTTTTATAAAGAATAAATAAATAAGTAAATACTGAAAATTGAATGTAAAACACAACTGAAGCCGTTTCGATGTCAAAGACACTGTTTGCATCGCACGTGTTGGGTCCTACTTATTTGCAATATTTCACGGTAGTGTCATCTTATCGATACTACTGGTGACCACTAATTATTTATTGTGCAGTAAACACAAAACACCCCTAAACAATCGTGGATTCTAATTGTGCAGATCGAAACAAAACTTCTTCTGAAATCAGGGATCTTGCAGAAAACACCCTTTTTATGAGTAATATTTTTTCTTTTTCTTTACAGAATTGTTACATATTAAGCAATGATCGAATCATTTTATTCGCTCATCCGAATAATTCAATCTATAGTACAATAGAACAAAATATATGATTCTGCCCCCCTTCAATTTACTACCCTTCTCAAAGTCAATCAAACTTTCATTTTGACGGTAGTCATTCTTCTTACTCATGTTGGCCGTTGAACAACAAGATTAACGTTGGGAGAATATGATTGGAAAATCCCACTCTCGGTTCAGTGCACAGAACAATCGTAAAGCGCTTTGATAATACCCTGACTCACTGACAGTTTGTACATATAACGTTTGATTGGTGCTGGAAGCGGTTGCAATTTTCGGTCAATACTTCCTCTTTCGATCTCGAGTTAATTTGCTAGAAACAGAGATTCTCAAAGTTGATAAGCAGAGCAGCCTGTTTACAGGTAAGAAAGAAACTTATTTTTCTCATTCGTTTGACAGTTAAGTGCTAGTTCATCATTAATATACCTCGATCTTATTGCTGAATTTAACGGCGTGTGTTGATCAATACTAATCATTTTCCATTTTCATTTTCAAATATGATAGATTCTTATAGTCTGTAATGTTTTCAATTTTCATAAAAACATTTGCCTTATCTTGACTTTTGCATATGATCATTCAGCAGTGATTCAATGAAAAGCCTTAGAGTCAGGGGCTGTGGAGCGTCTTTCGAAGTGGGGGGGGGGGGGGGGCATCAACAAACAAGGACACTTTCTTGGGAAAAGGGGCGCAAAGGAAGGAAACCTACATTGGTATATACCACAACATATCATCCTTCAGCCAGTTCTTAGTGAATAGCACTAGAGAGTGGACCACCCTTATTTAGGTTACTTTTTGTTATTAATCAAGTAAATAATCCAATTATAATTACGATTGGGTCGTATTTAACGAGGATAGTCACATCGGTATCAATACTCCTCTTCTTCACGGGTCCTGCGTTTATTATTACCCCAGCAATTCCCAGGTATACCCATTTTCACCTGGGTGAAGAGTGGTAATGTGGATTAATGTCTTACCAAATGACGTAACTAGAGCAGTGTCATGATTCAAACACTCAACCCTTGGAACAAGGGTCAAGTGAATGAACCACTATACCACAACACCTCCACAATGTTTTATGTTATTAAATTTAATTAGATTTTGATTTTTAATTTTATGAACCTACCCTCGATGAAAATATTAACAAGAGAGCAGTAAGTTTTGACCAGGCTGGATCATTAAGACGTGTAGGTTTGTCGTTTGTGTCAGTGTGGAGGGGGTATCGCCTGGAAACATACAGGCTTATTATCAAGGAAGAAACCCCCTTTTAACGGGTTAAGGTGTGTGGAATACAGGGGCGGTCGAAGCCGAGAGGCAACTCGTGAGAGGAAGAACTAGGGCTTGGGGGAAATATTTCAACATCTTGACGAAGGCCTTTTCCCTACCCCATTTATATTATTATTAAAAACTAATTACGCTGTGACTTCAAAACAAATTCTTATTAATATCAACGGCCAAATATCATTCATCAGTATGTCGAAATATCAGCAGGATATATTTCAATTGGTTGCTTATCGTGCAAAGCGAGTAATTGTTTTCGAGACGCATCAACGGTATTAATTGACCTTTTAATTGGTAATCTATTATTTTTTTTTAATCTATTAAGTTTGTACCCATTCACAAATGCATATCGGGGAGGCAATTCCACTAAAATTCTAAACTTTTTGTTTCATAATCTAATTTTGATCATAACTGTGTTGTGTGTTTGCACTGTAACTGAGGATAAACCTTTGAGAAAGTGTTCATAATCTGGTTTCAAGACAAATCTGATGATAGTCGGGAACTAGGTTACATTTGTGTTATGTAGTCATATGTTTGTAGCAAGTGAATCTTACTTCTATCCGAGGACAAGTCCTAACTTAGAGTTTAGGAAGTGGGTGACATGATTTGGTTTTAAACCAGGTAAACATGTTGACATGATTGTGGCTCTTTTATGTTCAATATGTGTAGGTGCTGTGGTATACTAGTTCATTCATTTGACTCTCGATCCAAGGAATGAGGTTTATCAATAATGGCACTAATTAAATGTCCTTTGCATGACATTGAGCTGATTCCATATTCAGAATAATTGCAGGGCCCTTACCGGGAAGAACAGCATTGATAGCAAAAACAATGGTTGAAAAAGCTGACGAGAAACATCAATGGATGATTCTAACGTGCAAACATCTTTTTCTGCTCTTAATAGTGATGCTTTCGACAGAAAAAGGGTCATTCTTGTTTGCCTTTGTAACTCCTGCTAGACGAGATGGACAAAATCCCAACTGAATCGAAACATTGTTAAGTTATTGAGGGAAAGCGAATGCTATCATCTTCGCTGAACCTTTGATAATGAACAAACATTATTCAATATATGAAGATGAAAGAAAAAGATCTCTCCCTCTCTCTCTCAAACTAATACTTTTTTTTGTAGATAACCAAAAGATCGTGTGATCAGATGAAATTTTTCCTCGTTCCAACACAAATGTCCTTTTTCACCGATTGGATTTTCAATGAAAAAACATTTTGAAAGCTAAGTTTTTATAGACCAGATACAGCAAATACGATCCCTTTTCCTTCTGATAGTTTTTTTTTGCAATTATTGCAAATATTCTAAAATACATGTTCCCTTGATATTTGTTTAGATATGCACGATATTTGCCTTGCCTACTTGCGTAAATGTTCTAGTAATATTTGTTCACCATAACCGGTTTAAACCGGTTCACTTCTGTTCAGTGTGCTTGAAAGCCATGTATGCACATAATTTTTTGTCCATGCGATACATTATAAAAAAAACATATAGAATTTGTGTTTGATTTAACTTTGGGTTGGGTTGTCGGGTTACGCGTAATTTCGTGAAAACATACCCCCATATTCACGAAAGGTCGGGTAAACCGAATGCCATAAATCATTCCTTGAGGTAAAGCTTATTATTTTACATGTAGAATTGAGAACGAAGAACATGCCCATACAATCAGAAAATGATGAAGTGTCGAGCGCTTGTCTTTTCCCAATCTCTGGTCCTTATTTTCCTCTTAGAGGAGTGTATTTCACAAAAGTTACACCTGGCCATTCGTGAATTAGGGCTTGATTATTCTCGAAATTTCATGTAACCCGAAGACGAAAAGACCCAATAGGACTTTCGAGGTAGTCGATTGTTAACAAGTGCTAGTTAAACAAAGTTTTGAGTTTCCCTAAAAATGGAAAGAATTATGAAGTTTTGTAATTCATTTCATAAAATCCTACAGAATGCATATAATGAAACAACTTTTTTTCTGTTTAAATAAAGCATATATTAAAATTTTGTTTTATCTTTCTTCCAGCTAGAAAGGAAATTGATAGGGTGGATGAGGGAGAAGGGGTAGCAGATAACATTACAAGTATGACGATTCCTAGTTCATTTATACTTATATGACCTAAAAATACCACAATTTCTATTGGAAAATCAATTCCTTTATATGTTTCCGTATGAAACTTAAAATATATTTTCATTATGCTGCTTTTCCTTTTCCTAGAAATGTCTGTTTTATATCCTGCGTCTACCAGTATTTCGGTTTTGACCTGTGTAATGAGGTCCCCATATGCTATATATGCAACTTTGATCAATAAGTGTTGTTAAAACGTGAAAGAATATCATATATTAGCAAAGTCACATTAACAATTATGACTAATATTTGGACTAGACTAGATGTACGTAGTCCCAATATATACCCATATCTGTGTGCAGTAGTTTGACTGTTAGTATTTGGATTTTCAGCATTTAGCATTTTGATTATCCCAAAACCTCAAAATACACAATTATCCCCATGAAGGCCTATAAATTAATCAACTTTTCCCAATAACGACAAAACGGGTCATTGCAAAGATAAGGAATAAAGAACAAGATCCAGTCGAACCTATCTTAGACCTCTCTAAAAAAAAAAGGCCACCTGTCTATAGTGGCCATGTAATGTGTTTACCTCGAGCATGACCTGGCTAGAAAGGCCATCGGTCTACAGTGGACACATTGCCTGTTTCTATTGGGTGGCCTCAATGTACATGCTGGTTGGTTACTCTTGTACGTTGATTAATGCTTAATTAATTCTAAAGGCGCCTTGATCGCTCCACATATTGGATGTGGCGCTATTTAAGTTACATTTATTATTATTATTATTATTAATCACCCCCGAAAAACAACCCCCATGGAAATTGCCCCCTTTCCTCTCCCCCCCCCCCCCCGAGGATAATTATCCCCGATTTTGTTTAAATTAAAACCAACTTATTATCAGGGTGGGTTCCTCTTTTAAAAACAAAAGGGATAATTTTCGAGGGGGGGAGGGGTAAATTTCAGGGGTAGAAGGGATGGGGTAATTTTCATGGTAGGAGTATTTGTCCATGGGGGTTATTGTCCTAGGGGCAATTTTTCCGGGGTTAATTGTCCTCGAGGTGGTTTTCATTGTAGGATTAATTTATGAGGGGGGGTATTGTCTTTGGGTGGTAGTTTTCCGGGGGTGATTGTCCAGAGGAAATTGTCCTGATACGGAAGAAGTGGGGTCTTTAAGGGAAGCTAATTCTTTCATCTCTTTGAAGGCATTTGAACATGCTGAAGAAGGCATTTTTAATCGCTAGAGGGAACTTTATAATAACAATGATGTTAGTAGAGTCTTATATGATTTGATTTGATTTTATTTATTCATCATCAATAACATCAGTGATTAAACATTTGAATACATCGTGAATGGTACATGTTCATAAATGAATATTATAGATCATATTAAAGAAAAACCTAACAAAGTATTGATATGCTAGACATATGTCTTTTCTCATAGAATATAGAAGGTGATGAAAAGGAGCCAAATAATAGCACATGTGCTAGTCGAGTCTGGCCCCTGTTCTTAGCACACACTTGGCAAAAATAAATATATCATTATCAAAAAATAAAACTTGACAGTAGAAGTATACATGTTGAGTAATACCGTAGCACAATTTCTACACTCCAAATATAATTATGAAGAGGATATACCAGGTTAAAAAGTCATAGATACATGTATCTACAGATTATTTATACAAAAAATTGCATTTTTTTGACAAAAAAAATATAGCGCTCATGTCTAGCAAATTGCCACTCCTAGCGCTTTATATTATTACCCCGACAATAGCACGGCTGCAATTACAGCGCTCGAGCATTATAATGAATTAATATCTGCCAAATTACCATTGTCCTCAACTTGATGCAAAAAAACAAAAATAGAGGGGGAACCCCTATTGATGCCTTGTACGTTCAGCTTTAACTGCATCAATCAATAGCTGATGAATTCTGTTTACATATTAAGAAACGTTGAAAATAAGATTAGCTCTCTATTTCGTCATCAATGTGAATATCATAAACAGGGCGTATTATTTTACTCTTAGGTAACATGTTTAGAAAGTTACTGTCATGACCGTACAGGCAGTAATATCCATCCATCTGACATCAACTTACAATTTGTAACTGTTCTTGTTTTCTTAAAGCCATATTAAAGAGGCATTTTGTATCGACCGAGAATTCCTAATTTTGTTTGAGACCCGTATTGGTCTTGAAAATACATTCATCGAATATGTATATACAAACAAGAGAATCTTGCCAAATAGACGTGCTCTGTATACACAAAAAGAGCTCAAACGATCCATACTATAGGTAAATATAATAAAGAATGGCCTAGAATTACCCATCCTGTAATACAATGACTACAATGGAAGGGAAAATTTCAACACTGATATCATTGTATGTGAACATATTTTATACGTATTTATCCAGTATTTGGATTGACGAGCATGCTCAATTTTTTTTTGGACTATGAAGTTATCGGTATTATTCAAGACAGGTGTATGCTGAACATGCCCTCAAAGTATATTAAGCATACAATACAAAGAGGCTTACGCTGCCATGCAACCATATGGAAAGAATCAGTTGACTGCTTAACAATAAGGCAACGAAATATAAAATTCGATAAAGGGAGAAAAAGAGGAGAGTCATCATGGTCACAATGTACAGAATATCGTTCATATTTTTTTCCTTCAGCCCTTTTCCTACACCGAGCATGATTGTATAGACTCGCAAATAACGTGTTCTCAGCAAAACATTATTGTTAATTTTCACCGAAGCGTGATAATCGAATTCGTGTTCATAAGCCTATTAAAATGACAAAACAGCATTTGGGGTTGTTTAAAGGGAAACCCCCTTATTTGTTTTTCGATTCGCATAATAGAGATTGCTCTTAGCTGTTATGCTCGTTTCTTTTTGAACGAATGATGTGGACAATTAAATAATAGTATAAATATATCGTTGTTTTATTCTTGGCGTAGATCCGGAGGAATAGGAGAGAGAGAGAGAGAGAGAGCGAAAGAGACTATGTGTGTATGTGTGTGTAAGGTCATGCGTGTGAGAGGGGGGGGGGGCAATGTGGTATATATATATACATCCACCACTCTTTATGGAGGGAACGATGTAGGAATGATAACAGTTAGACCAGTAAAGTCTAAAGAACACAAACAACACGATACGACACAGAATCAGAATAAAACCAATCTTATATGAAATAATATGTGTTTTACCGAATTAGGGCTTTACATGGCCCCTTTTACGTGTCTTACATTAATATAATGCAGACAAATATCAGTCAGTTCAAAACGTATTTATCTACAACTAAATTGATATCAAATAAAACAGTGCATATTCCAATGGTATGCAAGTTCCTTCCTCTCTGTCTCTATTCCTATACTATCAGATCATGATATGTTTCATTTCGCGTTTGATATTTTTTGTCTCTCCCCCTACTCTCTCCATCTCTCTCTTTTTCTTTCTTTTTCCTCTCTCTTCATCTCATTCCAATTGACTAATAAATGGATTCTTATAATGCATTTTAATGCATGGCAGTTGCAAATAACTAACTACGATTTTAGTGCCTATCTCCAAGTGTTATCCCTACAACCGCTTTTGCCAACGAACCAATTTCTGACAGTATGTGAGACAAATCGCCAAATTGTATGCTTGCGACTCCATATTACAGTGTCAAAATTAAAACCATGTTATAATCTTTTGCATAATTCAAATATGAGATTCATTAATTATTCTTTCTTCATCATATCCCATGATAATTTCGGGATATGCGACGAATCACTAAAATCGCAAAATCATGTATTGTCAAATGACGAAGCGTCGTTCAATTGACGACTCACAGTTCATAGCAAATGTACATGACTGTAATTTTCACAGGCCATCGCACAGGAGGATTACCATGACAACACTGCTATTCATCGTATGGGGAAGTCGTCTTTGTGCATTTTGTAACTTTCCTGATATTGATTTTGTAATTATGGTATGCAACCATATCACTGTTGCTATTTGTGATAACGTTGGTAATATTTATCATTGTTATTATTATCAGTGGGGAATCATGAGGATATTGATTATTATTCTGTTGATGAATCGCAACTCTTAGATCACTAGTGTCATTAAGAATTCCACATTCAGCAACATTTGTAAGCCACTACGGGTAAGTAAGTGTAATCGCCATGTTTTATTAGTGTTTTGATGAAAAGATTGTGAGCGTTCTCTTTCTTTTTTTCCCCTACGTGGAAATGTTGGCATATGACATGAAAATATTTCCTCATGAAGTATCTTACATCAAACGAACTTTTGTTTTGCCCATTGTAATATGCTGTCCATATCGTATGAAATGCCATGAGTCCGAAATGGGACTATGGTCCTGGTATCTTCTTTTGGATATACTTGCTAAAGCAAAGAAAACCTAGATAAATTAGAAATAGTTTACTATTTCTGACAAATTTCTGACTCCGAATTTTTATGCCACTTCTCGATGTAGTCATTATGTACACATTTCTGCGTCCATTGCTTTCATGGCTTGTGGGTTTCAGCAAAGTTGGATCAATCATATTTCTAAAACCTTATTAAACCACCTATGTTCCTATTTAAAACACAATCAACAATTCAGAATAACTTCTAAACAGTTGCTTTCTTAATCGACTCGGAGTTCCATGATGAATGCTCCAGTTGATCTTTAATTTTTATGTGAAATAAAACTATGGAATCTACTTTCGGAAAAATTTATGATTGCATAAAAAAAGCTTTAATCTTTACATTTATTATAAAAGGATAAAGTTGAGTACTTGTCATGTGATCGGCATTCCAAAACAAAATTCCGAAAGCAGTTAGGAAAGGCGAATGAATTGGTGTATGCTGTGAAGGTTTATAATAATTAAAACAACCAGGAAAATTACTCAATCTGACTTTAAATCAGATATAATACAAACCAAAAAGGGTATATGGGACTGCACGCACACTATGAAATTGACATTTGTCCAAAGCCTTTCATTTTCCGTATAGGTGGGCAATTGAAGGGTTATCTTTCTCAGGAGACTTTTCTTCTCTTAACCGACATTAAAGATGAAACAGCTCACACATTATTGTTCATCTTTAGCAAAACTAAACCGCCTCTTTTAAACCTGAAAGCCGTCTCTTGCTCCATTTACATGGTCATAAACAAATGTGAATTAATATCACACTTTTTAGGCTACCAACATCTTTTTTTCTTCTTTCGTTCAAGGAACCTTGCAAACTTCATCTTGGAAAACGGATAGGTCTACCATGTCGCGGTTTTGGATAATCGCAGTCTTCATCTCTGTTCAATTGGTGCCACCCTCCTACTGCAGTAAGACAGCTTGTCTATTGTTTATAATTCTAGAACTAGAATTGAAAGTTGAATGTATGTGTTTCAGATGTTCATAATATAGCACATTCTTTTGGTCTAACGATGATTTATGATTTTTTAATGTGTGCTGCATGTATCATGTTTTAAGACCATATTTAATCAAGCTATTCAAGTGTAAAATGCGCTAAACAAAAACATTACTGATTCCATTATATGATGATGGTTATTTATTGTTATTGCCGGTGTGAAACTGACCAGTTCCCAGAGAGAGTGCCGTTAATAGTAACTTGCAGGAGCTACCGGTACTGACCTACCTTCGTAAGCAGCCTTCATTAAAATGAAGGCGGTCATTGTCACTTCGCGACAGACAGCTACTACTACAACTACTACTATTATTAGGGACTTTTAGATTTGCGTGGACTGATACGTGTGACGTCCATTCAAGGCAGTGCATTAAAAGGACGTCGATCGTAGCAATCCCCATTGTCTTCGTGCGAATCTAAAAGTCCCTATTATTAGTAGTAGTAAACCAGTCAACCATGAAATAGGCTCTAGAAAAAGATTCCAGGGCATTTTTGAGTAATGCGTGACATCTATGCTCATACTCTTTAATAAAAAAAAGCACATGAGGAATAAGATTTTGTTTTAGTAAAGAATAGTTATCCTAAAAATTGCATTTTTGGCTCAACTTTAGAGAAAAAATTGAATTCTCAAAATTTTGCCCAAATATACGTATTATCTGACTAAGGCCTTTCAGTTGGTATAGGTTTTATTTATTTGTTTGAAGAAATAAACCTGTTTAATATAAATTTGAGTGTTGGATGCTACACACACATGTACGGGGCAATGAAACAAGTATGAGTTATTCAGACTACAAAATCTTATTCCTCGTTTTGGGGCAAGAATTTTAGCATGAATGCTATGCATTCCCCCCCTAAATAAATCACGTCATAGCTGATCTACTAAAATAAAAAATAATATGGTGATGATGATGATGATGAGGACGATGAAGAAGAAGATGATGATGATGATGATTATTATTATCATCATTCTGATTGTTACTTTTATTATGGTATCCCCCGGCATAATTTTTGGTGCTGCTGCCTTCATTGTCCAATCCTTTATAGGGTCAAAGGTTATACGTCTTAAATGACGGATTTCTTATAAATTTTGTATGGAAACGTGTTTTAGTCAAATCTACACCGTGACATTTTTATGTGTGTGGTGATACTGCCACCTGTGTTCCGTCTGTTATAGGGTCAAAGATCGAATTTTAGGGGATATCTTGTGTCGCTCTGCAGGTCACATTCATTTATTGATTTATTTATTTCTGATATTTAGACAGGATGACTCATTATCACCAATAATGGTGGTCTTCCATTATAATTTAACAAATATATATATGATAATAATATTAATAACAAAATCTTGAACATAAATTCATAACAAAAATAAACAATAAGTAAGAACATGTATAAACATAAATACAAAGTATTACAAGTATTACAAGAACCCACTATTATTATTATTATTATTATTATTATTTGGTATCCACGTAATAAAAAAAATGGTTTGTTTGTTTTCCTTTTCTCTGCTTTTCGTTCAAGAAAACTTTGTTGCATAATTATAATATTTTAATATAACATTATAGCATAGACAGTAATTAGTTTTTAACTCCGATGAAAAGTAACTATTAGCATATTTCGGTAAGTATTGGACCTTGAAAAAGGGCAACATATACTTTGAGAGTTCAGTTGTTATATACATAGTTACAACAACAAAATATATTACAGGATAGTAAATTACTGGATAATATGAAAAATTAATGCATGTAATCTAGTATAGCAATTGAATATACACTCTTAAATAACATTACAAAAATACAAATGTATTTTTAGCTGATAATACATTATATGAAATCATTCTTTAAGTTTGAAAAGCATTATATCGTCCTGCATTCAGTGCTAAGAAAACATACACTAAACAAAATTCCTCTTGTCATTTTACCTCATTGGGAATCGATAATGCAAGATTGTTTGAACATGTATTTAAAGATGTTCACAGAGCTTGCTATTCTCAGTTATCTGTCCAACTGATTCCATGCTATGATTGAAGAAATGAGGGGGCTATGTTTAAAGCATTCTGTTTTATACTTTGGCACAGAAAGTAAACCTTCAACTACCTGCCTCGTATTATGCTGATGAATGTCACTTTCGGGGGAATTGCAATGGCATTATGTATGGACATTTTAGCTAAATAAAACGAGGTCCTCAGCAAATTAGGCCTTTTAGCCGTGTCTAAGTTCACATATCACCAAATCGTATACAATCGCCCGACTGACATGACTGGTCTAACGTCATCATTTTGAATTTTCGTGATACGGGAAGACTTGCAATACCAAGAAATTTTGATTTTGAAATGCATATGACTAGACAGAACCATTAGCATTTATTTAAAACAAAATTTTTTGCCAATTTCTCCCAAATCGGATTGTAGACAGATCGTAAACAGAAAGAAAAATAATCTGGAGGTGTTGTGTTATAGTGGTTCAAATTTCCTCTCACTCAAAGAGTTGAGGGTTTGAATCCCAGCCCAGCACCAATGTCCTTTGGCAAGACAGTGGTCAACATATTTGCCACTTTCCATCCAGGTATAAGTGTTAGGTTCGACCTGGCAATTGCTGGATTGATATTAGTTGCAGGGCCTTCAGAACAACCTTGGTGCTGATGAGGCTTCCCTGGGTAAATACAAATGTTATTAATTTATTATTATGGCTATATTTCCTCATTGCAGCTGACAAGATGTTCCTTGCTGAAGCTGCAAACGCTACGATTTTTATGGCAGAGGCCAGAGACTACAGCTTTGTCAATACATCTTTCATCGAAATTCCACTAAACGGTCTCGAATTTCCCGTTGGTGTCGAATTTGACCCAAGGAGTGAACTGATCTATTGGACTGACGCAAAACTGCACACCGTTAATAGGGCTGCGCTAGATGGATCATCGCAAGAAGTCATTGTTCAATTACAAATTTTTTCCGGTGATCTTCATTGTAAGTTAGCCTATCTAAATCTTAACTCATATTTCTATGCTGCTAAATACAGATTACATGTTTACATATTCCGTTATCATTATAGTATATCTTTGTATGCCCGTTGCATACACGAGGCGTCATTTGCCTGATGTAGCATCATTAAATTGTATACGGCCTTTGACGTGTGGTATAACAACGTTATCGTACAAAAAATGAATGCAAAATTATAGAGGCCTAGAAATACCGACAAGAAGACGAAGTGATATAGGCCTAGGTCGACAAGACGACCGATCAAGATGAAACAAAACGCTGAGAAGATGGGTTGTTTAAACTAGGCAATTCGACTTATTACAACGATATCTCCTATTCTCGTCTGTAATAGAATCGACTTACCGAGTTCCAACAACTTGTCTTCTTGTCCTAAATCATATCATCATTTTGTCGGCACTTGTAATCTTCCGTACAAATGTCACCTTAAATTACTGGTGTTGAATTTGCGCTTACGGCCCTGATGAGCAAAAATACTCGTAAACATCAGGCATAATAATCATATTCCTTTAGCCCAGTGCACGTGAGGCGTTATTGCCAGCTACGCAAATATTGATTGATTGCTGAACACATCAAAATGTATGCCCTAGTCATTAGTGACAAATAAGCTCTTACATCAAATTCTTGTTGTGCTGGGGTTTCTCAAGCAAATGTTCTCAACAGACTAGACATTTTTGTGTAGAGTTTTACGCATGTATATATTGCCTCAGTCACGCCTTTGCGAATGTTGCTGCGTATTGATGCGCTATGCGGGGTGCGTATATTTTTTTTTATACAACTGTTTAGCCAGTTCACTCAAACATACTGTGCAAACGACTAAAGACAGAGTCTAACATTACCCGTAGCAGTATTTTGGATTGCTGGAGCTGCACATGTTTACGTACTCGTTTTGTCTTTGTTTATCGTTACATCTATCCTCTTCTCTGTCGTTATGTATTTATGTGTTTCTCCTTCAGTCTATCCTTTTCTCCTTCGTATATTTCTCTGTTTTTTCCTTCAATCTATCCTCCAGTTCTCCTTCGTTATTATTTCTTTTGTTCTCCTTTATTCTATCCTCCGTTCTCTTTCGTTTTATGATTTTTTGTTTGTTTATCCTTCAACCTATCCTTTTCTCCTTCGTCATCTATATCTTTGTTTTTCCTTCAATCTATCCTTTTCTCCTTCGTTATGTATTTCTTTGTTTTTCATTAGTCTACACCCGAATCTATAATCCTCTTGGTTTTCCGTTATCTATTTCTATGTTCTTCCTTTGACTTATCCTCTTCTCTTTCCTTATGTATTTCCATGTTTTTCATTCTCCATATCCTCTCCACTATCCTTGTTTTTCATTTTTTTTTATCACCTTCCCTTCCCCTGGGTGTACGTGCTTGCGCATGTATATAGTGCACTGTCGACTTAGACTCTTTCACCAGAGCACTTCTAGGATTTTGACCTTTTTCAGATCCTTATGGAATAGCCCTGAATCTCGACGATGACAAGGTGTACTGGGCGGACCAATATCGTGGCGTTATTGAGATGGCAAACCTTGATGGGACCAGTAGGACGGATCTACTCTCATCAGGCTTTAATTCTTTTCTAAATGCAATCGTCTACTCATCTTTTCGAAGGTATTGTAAAAAGTCAGAATGTCATAAGTGATATCTCTCCACACTGTAAACAAAAGTTGGGCAGATGATGCTGGGCAAATCAAAGTTGGGCAAATTTTGTCCAATAATTGGCCTATTTTCTCCCAACCATTTACTATATGAAGTTACCTCATGAAAGGTAAAAATAGGTTGGGTAGGTGTTACTGGGTAAATCGATGTTGGGCAAATGTCTTCCAACGATTGAGTTATTTCCTACCAAACATGTAGTAACCGATGAAATAATTGGGTAATGTTATTGGGCAAATTAGAGTTGGGCCATTTTTGCCAAACATTTGGATTATTTTCTCCCAACCATTTACTACATGTATTTACCCAATTACATGTTCAATAAAGTTGGGCAAATGTAACTTGGCAAACGCAAGACGGGCAACATTATTATTTAACAATAGGGTTGTATTGTTATATTAGAAGTGTCGTGGTCGAGTGGATATGTCACACGACTGTGGTTCGAGTCCCACCGCGGCACTAATGTCCTTTTGCATATAATATTTTATCCAACTTATTTGCCCAACTAGTGTCTAATATGTGCCACACATTATGGTGAGAATTGGGTGAATTCTGATTGGGTAAATTTTTGTTGGATAAAAGTTGGGTATTTTCTTTTTATCCAACACTGGGTAAATCTTGCAAAATCTTTAATTTACCCAACAGTTGGTTGGACACATAATCACCTTCATGTTGGGTAAAAATTGGGCAATTTTTCGCCCAATATCTTTTAGAGTGAAAGGAATTCCGTTTATATAGAACTATGCTTGTAGATTTTCGACTTTTATCGATCGAAATTTTCAATCTCGCGTTAATGTAAAGATCAGCTCGCTAGAGTCCTCCCTTCCAAAACCATTATCTTCAGTTCCAATATTTAAATAAACTTACACATGTACACATTTAAGTTTTAGAATGAAAGTTAATGTCTGAGCGAACAGTATACACTCCCTTGAAATGATTTCGTGCCTTCAAATTTCATTTTCGAATTTAGTCTGTCCTCTGACACAATTGGGATAATCACAATTTCGTAAACAAGTGATATTGAAATGTATGTACTTGAAGCCGCAAACTTTATTCATCATCACAATCATCCCAATCGTCATTATCACCATCATCACAATCACCATATTCATCAACGCTATTGTAAAGTGCGTCCCGGAAAACACGAAACCGAGAATTATCGATGTATTATCATAACTTAATTACAATTATAATTAATAAATGACACATATATGTCTATCTTAGATCCTCCTCTTTCATTTGATGCAACTCATATGATGCATATTTCACGCATGAGTGATTGAAAACAATTTGAAGAAAGGGTACCAAAAAGTCATTTGGCGAACAGTACCTGAATTTCGAAGGGAAAATCACAAGTTCTGTTTGTCTAAAGTAATTATTGCATTTCCATAATTTCCATAATTTTATTAAACGTATCTGTTCCACTGGCTGTCTGCCTAAACAACAAAGTTTGATTTTTTTTTCTTCTTCATAATCTTTGCCATACACTAAAAAATAATGGTACAAATTTGCACCCTATAGGGTGCAGACCGCTGCTACAATAGCGGCCACCTATAGGGTGCAATTTTGCACCCCCAATTGGGGTGCAGACTTGCACCCTTAGAGGTGCAAAAAGAGTACCCTTAGAGGTGCAAACGAGCACCCTTAGGGGTGCAGATCGCTGCTACAATAGCAGCCACCTATAGGGTGCTATTTTGCACCCCCAATTGGGGTGCAAAATTGCACCCCTATTTGGGGTGCAGACTTGCAGCCTATAGGTGGCTGCTATTGTAGCAGCAGTCTGCACCCCTAAGGGTGCTCGTGTGCACCCCAGTTTGGGGTGCAGGGGTTTGGGGTCCACAATTGTTCCCTGAAGGGTGCATACATCCACCCCTTGGGATGCAAGCAAGCCCCTTTAGGGGTGCAGATTTGCAACCTTTATATGGTGTAGAATTGCACATTGCAGGGTGCACATGCACTCTTTACATCACATTATAACCAATAAAATCATAAGATCAAACAATTTGTTTTCATATCAAAATCACATTTTATTGCAACATGAATGACCGGTTTCAGTTTCCACTATGCATAGTGGGTAAGAGAAAATAACCACATATGACACTGTTGCCATATATATGCGGTTTACCTTCTGCAATATCTAGACAAAAGTAACAAGTAATATAAAGAAGTAATACAATGTGCGTGTAATATACCATGTCGGGCTGTTGACAAACATCAACATTCTAATTTGAGGTACAAAACAGGTGAAATCTACAATTACACCTTTGAATACAGTATGCTTTTCTTGCATGAAGTAAAGGCAAGAGAACAAACTTTAACAGCTTTAGTCAGGGAATCAACACCAATTTATTGTTATAAATGAAGATGACTACTGAAAATGTTATCTTCATTTATTCCATCAATTCCACCAAATAATTTGGGGACAGCAAATATATTGTACAAAAACTAAATTAATACTACTCTACAGGACATACAAGAATACTAGAATGCACATCGATTGGAACTTATAGTAGTACAAGAACAGTAATCACTTCTGGGCCCCGTTGCAGAAAGAGATACAATCGATTGTAAGTCCGATCACGTGTTCTACATGCGGAAATCTGATTTCGGCTTGGAGAAGAAAACCTCTCTCTGTCACTATTTACAACAGAAATATAAGATGAGAAATGTAACTATTCTCATGATCAACATATCTCTTTGAGCTGCATATTATATGTAGTTAGCTGCTTTATTATTGCATAAGGATACAAAAATCCTATTTTCTGTCTTGATAAAAATATAAGCACACACAAAACATACAATACTTTGGTAAATAGCACACTTCAATTATTCAACAACAAAAAAAGATTCCTATAGCCCAAGAAAATACACCTGTAAATGTGTATAGAAAAACAGTAAATTTGTAATAATTTGGAACCCTATATACATACATGTAGTTAGTCAATTTCACATGTCCATGTTTTATTTATTTCATAAATGTTCAGCCCTGATACAAGATATAAAGAGGTACATTCATTATATGATATTCTAATAAATGTATCAAGTTAAGCTAGCCACAAGACAGAAATAAACACTAACCAGTTCATACCCGTGCATTTGACTAGCACAATTACTGTATTCCTGCACAGCCTATGTTTGCTTCTCTTAATTAATATAGACATAGGGCTCCTTGACTCCAATCAAATAGTTAAACAAATCACCAGAAACATTATGTCCCTTTCATCAGACGAATAAAAGGAAAGGACATATTACTCGTGACTTTTTGGATTCAAATCCAGTGTACAATCTGACAGTTTTATCAGTTCTCGTGACAACAGCAGTCATATCAAAATCACCTTTCTTACCATGCTGTTTCTTTGTAGCTTTCAGCTTTGCCTGTAAATGACTATTCCTCTGTTGTAGATCTTCAATTTGTTTTTGCTTTGCAACACATCCCAAGCAGGTATATAATCTTTTATCACAATGTAGCCCATAATCGTGATCAGTGAGATGTGCACCAACAATATGATCAGATCTTTTCTCCTTATTACTTGACGCTGTCTCATCAATTTCTTGGTGCTCATCAAGAGTAGAGGATCCATGAAAGTCAGGATCTCCTGTCAAGTCGACATCCTTTCTCTTCCGTTTACATGTTGATTTCCTCTTTTCTTTACTTGAAGCTTTCTCACTAACTTCTAGGTGCTCCTCAGCCGTAGAGGTTTTATGTGAGTCAGGATCTCCTGTCGAGTCGACTTTCTTTCTCTTCCGTTTACTTGTTGATTTCTTCTTTTCTGGGCACTGAGGTCTTTCTCTTGGAGGCAGACGAGGAGATTTATGTGAAGACTGGTGTGCAGAGCTGTATCCCAGATTCATTGTTGGGTCTGGCCACGCTGCACTAGGTTGTCCATCTCGAAAGTGATATGAGCAAACCCTATCTCCATACGTTGGTTCCCAGTTTTTGCCATTTGGACGTTTTCGATTTATCGCCTTTATCCATCGTCGACGGCCGTCTGCATCTTATTTACAGCTGGCACAGTGGCAGCATTCATTGTCATTGATTGAAAGAATTTTAACAGGAAGTGAAGTGAAACTACTTATTTTAGTCAATGGTTAGGCATAACTAGAAGTCCAGTCCTTGTTATACGGTTTGTATACATTTTTTAAAATTCAAATCGGTCTCAGTGTCTTTTGTTTCGATTACATAGACTAGAGATCTAGATCTAGTCTGAATTTAGTCACTCTTTTTCTTCACTTCAGTTCAATCAACATGATCAGGCAAAATAACAAACAAAATATGCGTAAGCAGGTAAGTTTAGATCATGTAGGCCATAATTATTTTAAGTGATATACAGACTGAACTAGCAGGAAAGAGCCTTCATATGAGTTATTCTTAACACCGGTTATTAAATTTTAAAGTCAGAATCACGACCTTTTTAACGATTGCCATGCGAAGCAGACGGCTTACACAAAATATACTGTATGGGGCAACAGTCGGGACACGGCATACTTTCGCCTCTGTGGAGGCAACTGCCGATTGCAAAGAAGAAAAATAATAAATCATTTGCTGACCACGTACAAAACAAAAGAAAAGAAGGAAAATATATCCAGTTACCTGCTCAAGATGATTTGTGGAAAAGGAATGATGTCATGTAAACAAATCGTATCTAGAACGTGATAAATGCTAACATTCCCCATTCACTGTTGTGTGTAAGCACAGCACCGACCAATATTTATCCCAATTGATCCAGCGGAAAGGTCACGGAGGATTTTTCGCGCATGCGCAGAATCTAACTACGAACTCGCTTATTAAACTCGGCAGTTGAACGGAATTAAAAGTCTCTGCAAAAGATCGACTGACTTAAACTTGTTTCATAAAACTTATAGTCCATGATTTTTCATGGAATAATAATAACGATGCATAAAAAAGGGTATTGTTTATTGTTGTATTATGTTGTTCTTGAAATATATACACAGACTTGAGAACAGATCAATCTTCAAACTACAGTATAATTTCATAATGCTTTGATAAAGACTAGTGGGGTGCACATTCTGCACCCTCCAAATTCTTGCACCGCTCAGGGTGCACATTTTTACGTTGAATGCACTGAGTGCGCCCTATATGGAGCAGATTAGTACCCTCGGCCAACTACGCGTAATCTGCACCCCAAATGTACCCCTATTTCTTAGTGTGATAGTGTTAAAATATTCTTATATTACGTTGTGGGGACAATTATGCAGCTCTTTGTAAGTGCAAGAGAGGGTAATATCCAATTAATCTGTCTATTAGATAGGCTTAGTTTGGATATATATAACTCGATCATATTCTCCTCCGTTTAAACATGTTCCCGATTTAGGAAAATCTTCTGGACCGATAAAGGACAGTACCCGAAAATTGAAATGGCTAATGCGGACGGGACGGAACGAGTGACGCTTCTTGATGGGGATGTGGATTCTAATTTCACGGATCCGACTGGGATATGCCTTGGTCCTACCGGTACACATTTTGAAATAATTATACTGTACTAATATGTCGGGTGACCAGACATATTCTGTGGGTATTACAAAATTTGCTCCTGTACTCTGGACTCAACACTATAATTAACCATAATTGTTGCAGGAGCTAATGATGGGTCACGATTATCCGGCTACAATTGCTGCGGGCTTAATTCATTAAAGATATAGGGTTTCCATGATTAGAATTGCCATCGGGTTTTAGGATAGGATTTGATTTGGGATTATTTTTGTAATTTGGTTTTAGGGTTAGGTTTAGGTTTGGGCTTAGGGCCAGCGTTAGGTTCAGGTATACTATTGGATCCGCGATTGCAATTAAGAAAATGATTAGTGTAGGAAATCGACCATGAAGCAATTACCATATCTGATCACCGAAGCATGGCTTGTTTAAACCTATCTAAGTAAGACTTTATACATGTATGGAGGAGATACCTAAACACGGAGAGAAAGAGAGAGAACATACTTTGTGTGTGATTGAAACTGATACCTCAAAACCTGTACAAAATCTTCTTGTTTAAAATCAGTGTATCCTATAATATTATGATCAGTTGGTCACGTACATTTGCATTGGGTATACATAATTCTCTAAGGGATAGATACATTACTTTCTGAAATCTTCCAAATATCATCGTTACTAATAGGGCGTGTGTAGAAACTGTGGGACAATGAATAGGCAACATCGTGTACCTGAATAATGAATTCTACATACTGAAAACCTGGAAAAGTTGTTGTCCTTATCCCTTTATTCTTTCATCAGAACAATTACTCTACTGGACCGATACAACGGAGAACACAATTGAAGTTCTGAATCTGGATGATAGGCAGCGCTTTTCAACTACCATCGGAAATTCAACGTATGTGCACGATATTCACCCGTTAGGGATCGCTAGGTATTTCGAGGATATCTACTTTTCTGACATCCGGTTCGACGGAGTCTACGTCATCGATTTTCCGGTCGGAAATGTAGCTCTTGCAAGCATGAAGTTGCCTATCCCAGCAGAGATTCACATTTACGCAGGTAATCATGATGCCGTTAAGTATTAAGTTGATGATCGAGAGTGCAATTTTTTACTATACTGTTATACAACGATTCCGTATGATTTTTGTTTATTGTTGCGGTTTTTTTTTTGACATCCGATAAGTTTTTATTGATCGAATAATATTTTTACATTCAATATAACCATAAGAAAAATATGCATACATTTATATCCATGTAACAACAATAGATCAAATAAAAAATCAAGTGGATCTACAGTACATATATAAAATAGTAAACATCATCGATCGTCAAAATACCCCCTCCCCTCCCCCCCCCCCACCCCACCGCAGAAATAAAGGATTTGAGTGAGCGTTCATTCATCTTTTAAACTGCTTAAACAATATCATTTTCTAAAATTAAGCGCCATTTTTCATTGTGCCTATCTATTTTGTTGCGTCTTTCATGCCTAGGTCACATTTGCCGCGGCAGCCGTGCGGTCTAAAATATCTTCGGCTAATTGCAATTATAGGGCCGCCGCAGCATTCCCACGGTCACATACGGTATCGGCAAATTATGTTAGGGTAGCCGCACGGCGTATTTTTCAATTTTGGAGACATAAAATCTGCGGCTGCCGTACGTCCTTTAAAGTGATGACGCACGGTCGCCTAGGGCGTCCCTGCGGCGGCCGTAGGCTTTTGACAAATACATAGGCAGACGTAAGGTAGCCGCAATGTAGAAGCAAGGTGGACCATACGGCGACCATTCGACCAAACTGTTCGTGCCGCTTCACCCCTAGCCTTTTGACAAGGCCTCGTGACTCTGGCTAAGCGGTCTAGATACCCGGGGTGAACGCGCAACCACCACGAGAGCCTTTTGCAATCTAGATATTACTGCTCCGCATGAATTATTCATAGCATTGGATTTATTGACCAATTAGAACGGCCATCCTCCAGTTGGCTTCGTTCGTGATTCGTTCATTATCAAAACATGTAAGAAAAGGTAAAAGACGTAAATACGTTTTGCTTATGAGATGAACATATAATTGATAGATACAAAATATCACATTCGAATTAATTTTAAATGCAAAATTACAATGAAATAGGAAGCATTTGATGACTTATGCTAACAATCATAAGTGAGATAATTGGACTTTCCCTGGGTATTCGTTTTCGTTCCATGTAGAGGTCAGTGGTCTTAGCCCAAACGTCAGTGTGTGTGTGGTGTGAACTATGAACGTCAGTTCATAGTTAGTAGGTCCATGTTTGTACTTTACGTACAGTTTACTCCGTGTGTGTGTGTATGTGATGGATACCATATGCTGACGTAATGCGAGGATACGTTCGGTGATTGGACGCTCCCATTTCGGTAGAGAATTCCAGTCGGAAACAAAAGATTACCGCTCTGTCGTTCACTCAAGCTTTCGCGATTAGTCTCTTCTTTTAGTCGCTCGGCGTCTATCAGACATGTGGCATTGTTCAAAGGCTACTTCACCCCTGGAGTATATAAAAACGCTAGGCCACCGTACGCTCGATGTAAGGTCAGCGTGGAACCGCTCTACGGCATGACTACGGCGTGTCTAATCTCTACGGCGAAAATAGTAAAGAACTAACAGTTATAACTCCGCATTATAATCCTACGGCGACCCGTGCGGCCTGTAAAGATAGGGATACGCCTTAGGGTGACCCTGAGGCCACCTCAGATTCTCTGCGGCCACCGCAAGTATCTCTCGATTTATGGGCGTACGGCCGCAGGTATCCTAGCCGTAGAGCAAATGTGACCTAGGCATGAGGTATGGAAATATTTAACACTAAAATGTACAAAACAGTGATGAACGTCGGGCATGTTTTTTTGTAATCCAACACCTAAATATAAACTGCTTTCCTAACAAAAGCCGGAAATTAATGGTAAAAACGTTTCTTACTTTTCATTCTTTAATAGATGATATGTGCGCATGGGTAAAATTCCTCTTCAAGCGTGAGGGGGACATCCACAATTTTCTGAGAGGCAAAATGATAACTCATAGGGTCATATTTTTTGTTTGTATAATGCAAGTTGCAAAATGTGAAGAGTAGCGTGAGCAAACTTTGTACGAAATGTAATAAACAGCATATACTTACTGAGAGCTCTGGTGGGACCATTATGCTTTACTGCAAATTCAGAATGATTAAATGATTAAAAACAGACGAAACAATCTAACACTACAAATAAAAAATTAAATTAAACAAAGTTAATTACGTCACAACAAGGAGATATCCATGTATGCTACATTTAAACATTTCAAATTGGACTGATATTTCAGAGTCCTTTGAACCACTTACAAATACAGCCATGAAACCCCTGGACAACCCTCCCAAAGGACGCCCTCTGTGGCCCATTTTTACACTTTTAAAAATTCCCACCTTTATGAAAATGGTTTGCATAGATAAACTAATCCAATCTTTAGGATTTTCTTTCTCGCAAATCGTCTTTTCCTGGCTTGTGCCTGTAATCCAAAAGATATTTGATAAATCTTTCTACTAAATTACGGAATTTATACTTTCTTAAACTTGCAAAGTAACAATATTTTCAATTTTTGGACAAGTTTTTACAAATGTGATTTTTAACGATGTATAATACAACCTGCACGATCTTTGTGTGAAGAAAGAATTTGTCAAAAAGTGATTTCGTATGTCCACTTTTAATTAAAGATTTCAAAACTGTAGAATATAATATTTCATGCACATTGTCTTTTACATACGACCATTTTTTAAGTTTGAAAAGTCCTCAAAATTATTTTTACTTCTAAATTGAAAAGCAACATAGGTGACCTATATATTTTTGACCAATCAATGCATTTTTGATCTATCAAACAATCAAAGGAGATAGAAGGCCCTTATAGTGATATTTTTCCTTTAATAATTTGAAAACAGTTTAATAAGATTGACCCAGTGTTGAATGCTGCGCACAGAGCTAGTTCAGGCTGCCTACATCCAACAAGAATAGATGATCTGTACTTGCTATGTGTTATTGCCCCATCACATATCAGACGAGAGGTTCCATCAGAGTTAGAGAACACTAAGCAAGATGACAACCCTCCTTCACCCCCTTTTTATGAGCATGTACACGCAAAAAAGGGACGTAAATTCAGACACAATTTTCTCCACTCTACTAAAGCCATTGAGGACTCCGCCAACAATTGAAGGATGACCCTGTAGACCTATCATCTTAAGTCAGTGCTGCACAAGCTGTCCTTTGGACCAAGCAAATCTTTGCCATCGGTTTCAAGTGAATCATGGCCCACCTGGTCCTGTTTATGTCGCCTGCGGACTAGAGCGGTATGGTGCAAAGTCATCATGCATACATGGGGCTTTAGTAAAGATGGGGAAACTAAGTGCAACTCTGGAGAGGTACAGACGATGAAACGTTGTTTAGTCTGTCCCCCTCCTCCAGAACTCTGTACCCCAGAAGACCTATGGGGATTAAGCTTTAAGACCAGATTCTGCGTCCTCAACTGGACCGGGCTTGTGAAGTGACTCGAGAAGAAGAAGAAGTTACAATTATTAAAGTTTACTAAAGTTTTATGTTCCTACTCGCAGATACATCTTGTCCTGGAGATAAATTTTGTGCACCTACTGGGACATGCGTTATTAACCGACGTCAACCGGACGCTACCTTTCGGTGTATTTGTGACGAAGGATATAACGGAGAAAACTGTGAATCAAGTAAGGAAAGTATGATAGTAAACTATTTATGACGAGCCATTCAGAAGGACGACTTTACTTGCGTTACATCATATGTAGGGGCGTCACAAAGCGAGTAAAAACAAGCGCGAAGCTAGGGTTTTATTTTAGGGGGGACGAATCACTTAAAGAGGGAGTTGGTGCAGGAGGGGGAGTCGTGAGCGCGGAAGCTTTGACGATTCATTAAATTATGAGAGAAAGAAGACGATTCGTACTCGACTTTTAATTTTCAAAAATAATATATTTCATTCATTGTTTTGCAGTGGCGTAATGAACAAAAACGTGGGGGAGGGGGGGGGGACAGAAACAAAATTCACATCACTAACCGACTCTTACATGTTACATGCCTGCAGAAAAAAGTATAATATACCAAAAAAGTGAGAAAAAAAACTTGGAAAATCATGTCATTTCAGCAACATTTGTAAATCACTGGTATCAAATTAGAAAATAAAACACGTTTGAATTGTATTTGGGGGTTAAGCATCAGTACGCCAGTGATACAAGATTTCGATTTTTTTTTAACGACATCTTCAGAAATGAGCATCCTGCATGTGATAAATATATTGACGTTTAAATCAAATAATCACCAAATAATTAGCATTTCATCATCGGATTTCCATTATTGCTTGCAGGAAATATGTTAGTCAATATTTGCTACATTATTATGACTTATTTATTGTTTATTTCTGTTATGAGAGCGGGGTTGTATCTACATAATGGCTAACAATTCCTAAACATCGCCTCCCTGCTCAAAGTAGAATCTCTCTGGACCTCTGTGGCGAACAAAACAATATCCGTAGAGCTCGATAGTCATATTATTGTGTAGGAATATGTCGAGCTGGATGAAATGCGAACTGCGCTGGGCTGGGCTGATGGCTATAGAATTCAAATCTCATTTCACAATTACAATTTTAAATAAAGGATAATATAATAATGATGCAAATCTGTTGTTTCTTCATAACATTTTTAACACAGTCTTTGTCGTGTTTCTTTGTCTGCTCTTTTTCTTCCTACGCCCTCTTACTCTCTCTCTCTCTCTCTCCCTTTTGGCCGCCGTTTTTTTTTTTGTGGGAGGGGGGGGGGAGGGGGGGGAGCGCTTGTCGAGTAAAAACTACAAAAAGTTACGAATTTAAAGCGCTCGATACAAAGCATGATGTTATCAACTCTTTAAAGCACAATGTCGGGCAAATGTTTTTTTTCCTACATTTAGGGCAGTTACCAAACTGATCCTATATTATAGGCATATTAGGGAAAAAGAAAATATTCTTTTTGCTTTCTCAATGGCACTATGATTGCAATCTTTGTTTTATTACGCGCTAAATTGAACAAATTATGAACGAATCCTGGATTTACAGTGCAAAATAAAATATACAGGAAAAAGACACGGAGTACCAATTATACAAAAACACTTTCAAAATGTTTAAGGCGTTTAACGTGGTGTCCCCAATCTTAAATATGGAGGGGGGGGGGGGAGTCTGGGCATGTAACACCATAATCAAACTTTTGCCATAATTTTAATGAACTAATGTTCAGTTGAAAACTAATCCTTTTAGATGTCAAGTGAACTCCTTTTGAATATGAAATTACAGCTAATACAATGTATGCCATTATGCCCTTTTCATGTAATCTAGTAATTTTCATCCCTCCTTTTTCTAACAATAATTACAGATTTAAACGACTAATATCCTATATTTTATTTATTCAATCCTTAAAGAAAGAGGCAAAAGCCTTTTAAAATCATTATAGTTTGCTGTATTATCTTCAACGTGAAGAATTACAATGTATTACGCATTTACCCTAGTTAATTATTACATGTCTGGAAGCAAATGGGAAATGTTATTATGTAATCAGCCAATATAATTGTCCATATAGATTTATGCCAGAATCCAACCTGTTCTTTATCGCAATGAAACCACACCATGAAAAAATGTGTAGCTTTTTTGTAATAAGTAAAATCTTTATTTGTAATTCTTATATTTTAACAGTTATTCGTTTGGAGGATAAAATGCACGAAGGTTGAATATCAACTGGAAAACGATATTAATACAATATCTACCATAATTATTCTCGTTACTACTTTGGTTAGTGTTGTATTATTGTTTAATCTATCGTTCCGCCTTAAATTACAGACATCGACGATTGTGTTGCAGATTCTTGCATGAATGGAGGAACATGTACCGATGGAATAAACTCCTTTACTTGCGATTGTGTTGCCGGTTATACTAACAGTATCTGCTCAGAAGTAAATAATAATAATTATATCTTCAAACTGGTTTTAAATAATTAATTCTTTTAACAAATCGATTTAATATATTAACTACAAATATGTTTCACAATGTTCAAGCAAAAGCCCGATTAGATTGAATGGCGCATTTATTCTAGCAAAATACATTGGTTCCATAATAAAACAATCGGGTTTAAAGTATTAGTCTATATTTGGCTTCTATTTTTTCATCGTAGAACCAATTATATTTGTTGTTAAAACTAAAGAATGCATAACTGTTGAATTATATGTTGGTAAGTATTTCAATATAATATTTTACTATGATCATGATAATGTGAAAGAAAATCCTAAGAACAATGACTGGCGTAATAATATTTCTATCAAACACTTGCAAACATCTAAGATGTATGTCGAGCTATCTAAGTTCACTATCATTATTAATAGGATTCAAATTCATATTTTTGTTACAATTTCTGTCATGGTTATCCCACCTCTTATTGCAGATATCGACGATTGTTATCCAGATCCTTGCATGAATGGAGGAACTTGTTCGGATGGAATAAACTCCTTTACTTGCGACTGTGTCACTGGTTTTACTGACGGTACCTGCTCAGAAAGTAATTATTTCAATATTTCTATGATTTTAATTTCCATTGAAATGATCTTGTCTTAGAAAAAAATAAATGTGAATGTTCTTAATTCACTACAGAATATTAAGTGTGTTCCTCTGCCATCAAAATCAATTCCAATGAAATACACATTCGGTATATCTAATTGTATTTAAAAACAATTGAAATTAGCGGTGATTAAAGCATACACAATTTCAGAACAAGCAAAATATATATTTTCAGAGATTTAAAAAAACAAAAGAAGCATCATTATTCCTTAGAAAGCATATTAAGGCTCATTTTGATGGCGTTGAATCCACACC
>JAVYIG010016286.1:0-31891 GCA_035222895.1 Strongylocentrotus droebachiensis | reverse complement strand
GTTAAGTACATCAGCAAATGGTACAGCAGCCATCTAAGAGAAACAAATATGTTCAAAGTGTATGTCTGCAGTCGCAATCTATGGCCCAGATGAAAGAAACATTAAGTGCTCAAGGGCCCCTACCCAGGCTTTATTTGGACTTTGATCACTGAGTCACAACAGGAATCTTGTCTTGGTTCTTTGGCTAATAAATTTGCATATCACTGCTAAAGGATCATAGAGCGTCCTCCCCAAATCATAAAACAGATTATTATTATTATTATTATTATTTATTCAACCATAAAAAAATTAAAAAACCATGTACGGGGTATATAGGTATATACAGACTGAAATAGGAAAAATACAGTAAGATAAAGAAGGGATGACATGAATAACCCTACAAATTTCATACCTTTATCTCAAATACTTTTTGAGTTATTGGCATTAGCGTAGCATAGGTTCGCACATATATATCTAAATATTTGTATTTGTGTTGCTACAGTACACAAGTCAATGAGAAGATCATCATTTAAAAGCTGCGGGGGGGGGGGGGGGGGGTCAGAATAGGATTAGAGTCACAAAAGCTCGCAGCAAAAAAAAAAACCTTGAACATATCACGGCGAATGCTCCCCGCCCTTAAGGGTTACCAAAAAAAAAAAGCTGCAAGGCACTAAATGCTATCACTAGTGTTTGTAATATTATGTAACAATTAAGCCCTCAAAATGCATTTCAGAAGCATCATCACAGGACTTCTACATACTGTTGTGTAGTATTAAGTATAACTACATATAATATTACGTGTTGTTCCCTTTTTGACTTTTACCTATCCCCCTCACTTCCTGACCACCTGTCCTAACAAGTCCCTGTTTATTATCCCTTTATCCAGGAACACATTATGTTCCCATTAAGATACATACCCCCTATTATTTGACCATAAACATAACCCCCAGAGATAGCACATGTATGACTTCTTTGTCCCATGAACGATGACTCATAGACCACCCCTTGACCACTCCATCTCCCTTGACCACTCCTCCAATCCCATAGCAACCATGATGGACAAGTGCTATAGACCAATTAGAACCCTTTACACTTTTACCCCAGTAAGAATAAGATGCCCCCAAATTTTACCTGATAGTGGAGTTTCTCCATTATAGAGAAACTTCTCATCTAGCTACCAACTCATCACCACATAATTCTGGTAGACTATCGAATTGAGGAGCTTTGCTCCTTACTCGATATATTCATATTGTTCTTCAACTTTACCTATGCCATCTGGACTCTGCCTGATAAATATAATTGAATTGTAAATACATCAACTTGTACCTCTTCGCTTCATTTACGGACTCCTCATATAATTATACGATCCCTACACAACAATACATGTAAAACTTAGAGGTATAATTTTCAGCAATATATAAACCTACCTTCAAGTCTGCAGCAGTGTTGACAGCTTCTTGGGAGGATGCCTTCTCAACCTTATACATATCACCTGTAATGAAAAATTATCATTAAAATTCATTAGTAACCTTGCAGGAAATTAAACTGAATCCATATCGAATGAGTGTTGTGGAAAACATATCTACAATTAATAATTGAAAGAATTAATTGGAAAATGTATCTACAATTTTTTAATTAAAATAATTCATTGTAGAAAAGTTGAAATAATATGTCTGTATGCTAATGATAACTCCATACAGCATCTGGACTATGTGAATTTGACCCTCAATCTAATCATTAATGTAATAGTTCATTTATCTTAACGTGGTTGAGACAGAATTATTGTTTCTCTTCTATTTTGGAACAAGTACCAGGTATTCTAGCATCAACCAGATTTCAAGGTTTTTAATCACTGGCCTATACAGGGTCCTAGGTTACTTACATACTTGTACATGTATAAAAATAACTTTGTTCTATTTCCCCCCTCCTCTCTGACATGAATGAATAATAAAAATTCATACCAGAAATTAATACCTTGTAATCCCTCTCAGTTACATTTGTCTCGTCAATAATCGTGGAAATTTATTAAAGATAAGTAGATTACAAAAGACAGAAACATACCTTTCTTTTATCCCACACCAGCTATAGAAGGTGATGCAAGATCAATATCAGTCACAGACACCTTCTCATCATCATACAGGATCCACGTTTCCTTACAAACAAGTGCAGTGTAATGTCCACTGGACATGGTACTTCCTTCATGCATCTAATGACAAGAATGAAAGAGGATTGGGTCACCTCCCATTTCCTAACTGCATAAAATATCCACTTTCATTTTCTTTTTCTTTTTTTTTGATGGAATAACTATTCTCATCAAGGGATTGTACAGCAACTTTAATTCAAAGGGGTGATTTCCCATAGATATTTCTTTATGAGACTTTCAGATTGGTATTTTAAAACTATAACTCATGTTTATACCATTTTCAAGAAACAAAATGAGTTTTATTTTATTCTAAATATGTTAATAAATATCTTTAAGCTTGCTTTACGTCTTGCACTCGTCTGAGTCACACACATAGATTACCATAAGTAATGTTTGGAACAGAATTTCAAAATCATACATGTGTAGAAATTCTTTGTACCTCTAGTAACCCACTACAAAACAACAACGGCATAAGTTCATATTGGGCCTATTGACCTAAAAATTGTCAAATACTACCATATACGTTTTAACTCTTACCACTAAGCTTCCAAGGTGATATTCCTGCATAAATCCGTCTTCAAGTGGAAGGGAGAGGCAATGGCTGACATTCATCCTTTCTGTATTTTTGGTAAGTCGAGATTCGGACAAAGCTTGCCGGACCTCTGATTCTTTCCAGCGCTGTAGCGTGACCCACAGAAAGTCTGGCGGTGACTCTGCCACTGGCCTCTTTTCCATCTTGGTCAGGGTCTGTCCACTTTAAATCAAATTAGTGGGAAAATGTCAATTATAAAGCACTCAACAATTTTTTTTTTGAAATAGAAAAAACAAAAACAGTTTTACTCATTTGATATACACTAGCTGTGCAATATTAGGAACAGTAAAATAACAATGGCATGGTATCTCAATAAAAAGAATGTGCTCAATGATTTTTAAAAAAATAGCATAAAAAATAATGATTTCTAAATCAGAAATATCAACAAGTGCAGGTATCTGAAAAAGGGTAACATGATTTCATGTTTTGTTGCTTCTGCATTCTACTGGGATGGAGCCGTAATCAAGCTCTCCCCCAAGCCTTGATGCGTCACAATTAGGGCACTTAAGTTCATTGTGCCCCTGCAAATGACAACAGCTAAAACAGAAGGTAAACCAAATGGAAAAAAAAACTAAATCAGAAACAAATATCTATAAGCAGTTTTCTGTTTGATAAAGGAGAACTTGTGTCAAATAAAGATATTATGAAATAATCAGACCAATTTGTTATATTCACTGCCCAATCAATACTCATAGATATACTGAAATGTTTGCTGAATAGCATTTGGCAAGTCTGGTCTGCCATTTCAGGATATTTGTTTATTTAAAGAGCTGATGTTTTTTACTAGCATCATGGCTCTTTACAGGCACATCTCAGTCTGGGCCCTATGAGGTTCATGTACCAAGCACAGACTGTTAGTTTAGTCTTGCCCCCTTGAAATCAATTTAATTGACCTGGAGCTTTGGGCATATTTCCGGACCCCCGTACAATTGAAAATTTTGAGGTATCCTTTTTTCAGCCTAGCCTACCTTCCCTAAAGAAGTCCTAAAAAATTTATTTGAAAACCCACAACACATTTTAAAGAGGTAATTTAAAAATGGCAATTAGGACTTTGACACTCATGCACATTTTATTTTTATAGTAGGTTTACGTAATAAAAAAAAGGAAAATATAATAGGGAATTCATGTAGAATCAAAACTTATACCTTTGAAGGAAAGTGCATTTACTTGAACCACAATGGAGACATTGCGAGGACAGGATGTCAAGCATAAACCGTCCAGCATCGTGTTGCTCTGCATCGTTGTAGGAAGGCAGAAGATCCTTCAAACTCTGTACAGCCTTCTTCACTGCAGCAGTGTTATCTGCATTATAAAGTTGTAAGACTCCATCAAGGGCAGGGATCTTGTGTACAGTCTGTTCCCTGTACAAGTGGACAACTGGAGATGCTACAAGAATTTGTGCAGTGGCATTCATATAGCACGTATTCCCGGTATTTCTTATACCCTATGAGAGAAAAAAATAGGAATGAAGAGGTGACAACAAAATTATTTTAAAAGTATCTGTCAATTCTTTTGTAGGCCTATAACATTGTTTTACAAATTTCTTATGTATGCTATTGTTTTTAATTCTGATGTATTTTATTGATTTGAGACTTCTGATATTTAAGGTCATTATCTAGATCAATTTTTTAGCTTGCATAAATGATAAATCAAGTCTAAAGATTGAAATATAACTGATTTATAAACCAAACTAGAAACTTCACTTTGCCACGCGTTTTGTACACAATTTTCGGCTTGATCTTTACTCACAAAGTATCAGGTACCTGTAACCGCTAGCGGAATGTCCGATTTTCAATAATTTGGTGTCAAAAGATTTGTAAGTCATAAAAAAGTCATAAAGCGAATTGCTGAAAACGCGTTGGGTTTGATTGCGGGACAAACATTTTCTAGCCGCTAGCGAAAGAAACAAGACAAATGCGACTGCGTCTCTTATGTGCCTCCGCATATGACCTCTTTGACCTTCTACCTCATTACTCCATCAAGTTTGAAGATTATACTCCAAGTGGTTATCGAGATATCGTGATAAAAGGCCAATACCTGGAATTTCATAGGTTAACCTCTGTGACCCTTAAGCTGTGACCCAAGTTCTCCAAAATCTAATCAGATCGTCTTTTGACAGTGATATAAGCTATCACCAAGTTTGATGTTCATATCTCAAGTGGTCCTTGAGATTACGCGATAACGAGGCCACTAGCTGGAAATTCAAATATTGACCTCTGTGACCCTTGACCTTTGACCTACCTACTCCAAAATCTAATCAGATCGTCTTCCTATGGTGATATATACTATCATCAAGTTTGAAGTCCATATTTCAAATGGTTCTTGAGATATTGCGATAACGAGGCCAATACCTTCAAATTCATAAGTTGACCTCTGGGACCATTGACCTTTGACCTACGGACACCAAAATCTAATCAGATTGTCTTCCTATGGTGATACATACTATCATACAGTTTGATTTTCATAAAGTTTCATAAGTTGACCTCTGGGACCCTTGACCTTTGATCTACGGACACCAAAATCTAATCAGATTGTCTTCCTATGGTGATACATACTATCATACAGTTTGATTTTCATATCTCTAGTTGTTCTTGAGATATCGCGATAACGGGAAAGCGGGATGGACGGACAACCCGCAAACATGATGCCTCCGGCCGGCACCACCTTTAGTGGCGGAGGCATATAAAGTCATGAAGCGAGACAAACATTTTGTAAGGCCCCCCCCCCCCCCCCCCCCCCGTTGAAGTTTAAGGGTCTATGCACTGAACTTCAAATAAAGAAGAATTTAATTGAAGATACTGTATAAATGGTTATGTTCGCGGTGCTTTTATTTTCGCGAATTTCGTGAATCGCCTTTGAACCGCGAAAATAACAACACGCGAATAAAAAAGGGCGAAAGTTGAAGTAACGATTAGACCCTCGCAACTGGGAAATTAACATCACGCAAAAATGTCCGACAAGTACCCATTCGGGAAAATATCTGTACCGAAAAATTTCAGCTCGTACAGTACTGATCATGAAGATGTTTACTTTTTGTGGGTGGCTAGAATTATTAGACGGTATGAATTGTAAAGATTTTTTTCTTTCAAAGTAACAAAAAGTAAGTAAGATAATATATAGGCTCACAACTTTACATCTGATTACCTCTAAATGTACAGTAATACACATTTATTATTTTTTCAACTGAAGAAACAAAAAGAAACATACCAAGCCAGTTGGTGCATGTGAACATTCTGACTTTGCAGCAGGTTGTTTGTCTTTTTGTTTGGCTTGTTTGGCTTGTTGTTTGGCTTGTTGTTTGGCTTGTTTGGCTTGTTGCTTGGCACACTACAAATGACCAAAACATAAAAAAGATACAATCAGATGATGCAACTTGCAATGCAAAATTTAGGTTTAAAATTCTTGGACATAATTATTGCAAATTAAGGTCAGAATGGAAGAAAACAAATCTTTATGGAGTCCAAGCAAGAGTAAATAATGAACATGAGAACTTCCACAAAATAAGTACCATTTATAATACTGCCAGACATGGCATCTGTTGTTGCTCACATTAGATAAAATCATAAAAGTCGTCAGTAAGTGATTTAATAGGTGAGTATGAAAGACGTTGACTACAGTAAATGACAAGTTAATAAAATGTAACATGTGATTTGAATTAGAAAAATAATTAGTCAATAATATAGATATATTGACTGCCTTGAGAGGCATACAATGATAGATCTAGTTGTTTCTATGCTCGAGGGGACCTCACAAGTGCTATGACCCCAAAACGTAGCCGCAGGGTCATGGCAGGTTGTGAGGTCCCCCAGAGCCCATAGAAACGACCATGTCTTGAATATTAAAAGCAGTCAATATATCGTTTATATACCGAAAAAACAAGAAGATCTAACTTAACAAGATCGTAGTTTAGATCGTACAACTCAACGGGACATCCGACACTCTACATTGACAGTCGAGTACGTTGGACATGACAGCACAAAAGCAATTGGACGTGATGCAAAGAAGCCGGTAGCCCGCCGTGCCTGAGTAACTGTTAGTTTTGATTTCCCTTTCTTTTTATGATGTCAATATGGGACTTAAAGGTACCCATTAAGTGATCCTGGCATTGGTTGGTTTATCCATTTTTGCCTCTTTGGAAATAAAGTTCCCTAAAACCGAAGCGAGACTAGAATACAAATCGTAGTCGACACTAGTCAATCGCCTAAATGTAGCGACTAGGGAAAATTCCTTTACGTCTATGGTATCTTCGCTACACATCGCGCAGAGGAAATTAATAACACAGGTAAACCAAAGGGGATCGCAGCAAAATGCGTTACAGGCGGGTACAAAATAGATATAAACCGGGGCGACTGGGAAAAATTGAACGATGAATTTCTTAACAGGCATGGTTAAGGACATGACTACACTTTTAACCAATCAGAAGACACTTGTATTAGTAAAGATTCTTAAAATGAGGTATGTAAAACAATAAAGCTTAAATGGAGCCAGTCGTCAGCCGCCTGGGTCTGGTCTTCAGCCACCTTATCAATCTTCTCTCTAATTTCTTATAATAAACTTAATATGGCCTAATTCTCAATCAATATCATAAGGTACATGTAGCTACGTCAATAGTTTTTACAACTTTATGCTTGGAATGTTAAGCTTCACGAGAGGATTTCTTAAGAAAGAATTTTTACTGTAACTCTCATTGTGTTAGATCGGATGCTCGATCTGCATATGAACGAAAACAAGGAAACGCAAAGCGTAGCATCCCCCTCGCAGGGTACAAATGGCCTATGTATAGTCAGAACAAGTTTATACCTCCATTAGACTTATTACTAGGCAAGGAAATTACTAACATCTGGGGACTGAATGAACAGAATGTTTACTACTTTATGGAATGAAATTACTAACATCTGGGGACTGAATGAACAGAATGTTTACTACTTTATTGAATGACCTATGACCTTCGACCTTTAACTTGGATACTCCGAAATTAATCTTAGGCTGTATTTTGATACCGTGTACCTTCATCCCAAATTTCATTAAAATCCGTCAAACATTACAAAAGTTATCGAACGGAAACCACATTTTCGCATATTTTCATGAGCTATGAACTTTGACCTTTGACCTACATAGGCCGAAATCGAAATTGAGGTGTGTTTTGATACCAGGTACCTCCATATAAAATTTTATTGAAGTTCCGTCAAACATTACTAAAGTTATCAAATGGAAACCACATTTGTTACGGAAGTATCCCTCCAGAGGGATATAAAGTCAGAAAAAATCTTGGACCCAGGAGGGATTCGAACCTGTAACATCTACCGAGCTATCCGGGAAGCGTACTACACCACGTTGCCATCTCTGGTTCTGCGGAGAAGACACGATGAATTAGGAACAAATACCCAAGGGCTCTTACTCTTAGTTCTGACTCATTAATATTCAGTCCCCAGTAGGACAATTAAAGATTAGGAATGTTAAAGCTGGGTTATAGTTTTGGTAGCAAAAAGAGAATTGGCATGAAACTGATCAAATATAGTCTGACATTGTCCGGAATGCCTAAATCTAGACTCTAGATCTATTTGAGACTTCTACTTCTAGTTTTAAACAATGAACGTTAGACTTAACTTAAGAGTTAAGGATTTCAAAGAAAATGATTTTCAAGTGCAAAATAGACACCCATTAATAAGCCATGGCATCAGCATATTATCATAGAGGTCCAAGTTAAACGTTAGATCTACTAGATTCCTCTAGGCTCTAGTCTAGATCTAACGTTAGATCTATGAGTATGACTAGATCTATACCCACTTGACCGAGTTCGGTTACGAGGTCGATCTATCGATAGGTTGACCTCGTAGTCATACTCATACTCAGTCATAGTCGTACTCGTACTCAGTTGTACGTATGTGATATCAAGATATAGATCTAGGGTATTATTACCTAGGAATTTTTCAGAAACACAATGCATAACTTACCTGTATAGACTAATTCTGTGAGCCCATCATGTGTCACACTCAACTTGAACTTTGCTGCTTTCTTTCGGAGCCCCCTCTTCTTGTTGTCACTCATCCCTTCCGGATAACTCCTATTCGCAAGAAACCTTTCGATGTTCCTGCAATCATCAACAAATTGCTCATCTGCCATTTTGTATGACTATCGCTCATACGTACGACTACGATGACAATGCTGAAGGTCGATGCTGTCGAAATTGACGTTGACGTTATCGAGTTCGCGCCCAGATCAGCATGCTGTGTCGCAATATATCGTGCCGAGTACCGCGCGGGTAATTCCGTACGAGGTTATAAACCTTATTATTAAGTAATATTTCAAAAAAAATAATATTGGTTTTCATTCCAACAATAAATACAAAAGTATCAAGATAAAGCTAAAATTTATTTTTACCACGGTTTATTCGACACAACTAATAAAAATATACGCGATTATATAAGCAGAAACGTTCGGCCAATGTCGGATAAGAACGGCGGCTTTCGAACGTATCTGCGAACAAGTCGATCCAGTAGATTCGTTCCGAGGAACAAATCGGCGCGCCGATTTGTTCCGCGGAACCCGGAACAAATCGCCTACCACACCCGGCCGCTTGAACGCACACGCATTGTGCCGCGCGCTGAGCGGTCTCAAGGTACGGCATGTTCGATTTTTAATCTCGTTTGTGAGGTGGCTATCAGGCTGAATAATTCCGAGCTGAACGGGTTAAGTGCTTTAAGGTCGATTTACAAACAATGTTGATAGTTAATTTAGTACGATGGTATAGATTGAGCTTCAGAATGAAGAGTCATTATATACCATTTTTTCTTATTAAAAAAGCCTATCTTAGTCTGACGGATAAAAAGATAGAAGCATACGTCAAGTAATTGTACACATCTGCACAACAAAGGATACTGCTAAAGTTGTATCTTATGAATATATTCTCATAATTTAAATTATCTATTCTTATATCAACCATTTTGATATTTAAAAAATAGGGGAAAATAAAAGATTTTAGCATTTAATAGCAAATTTATTTCAAGTAAAATATTTCATGTTTTCTTACTGTAAATTGCAAAAGTGGAATGCATTGCATTTGGTCTTTGGCATAACTCGGTCAGTGAGAAATCAAATATAACCCATTCATCTAAGATTTCTCTTCATCTGAAAAAAATTCCAAATTTGGGCTGATATTTTTCAGTTTTTAGTGTTTTAATACATATTTTGTTATTCTTTTTTTTTTCAAATCTAAAAACAATTTAAAAAAAAATTTATTAACAAAAGATAATAAAAAAGCCGACCGTAGATTTTAAGATTTTTGAAGATAGGTCTATGAGAGTGTACTTGGAAGGTTTTGGTCGAATCTGATTTCTGTTTTCCCCTATTTTGGAAGTGCCTTACACTTGTCTACTTGCTGCCAGTTTTCTAGATAAAGTATTTAGCCGTTGTCATGGTTAAACATGAATCAAACAGACAAACAAGAAGAAACTAGCATAACCATGATGACCAGAGGTTGGCCTATACGTTAACATTTTGCCATGAAGAGCCGTGTACTAATATATAAACAAAGTATTCATTGTCTTATGATATCAATTCGGGTAACGTTTGTAAAGGGAGGCCTAAAACAAACCGAACTGAATGGTAGTAAAAATATTATTTTAAAAAAAAAATTATATAGCACATTTTTTGTTATTTCACCTATTAAGACATTTTTCAATCTGAATTTGTATCAAATAATACATGTTGATTTAAACTCATACTGTTCTTTCTCTCTCTCTCCTCCTCTCCTCCTCTCTCTCTCTCTCTCTCTTTCTCTCTCTTTCTCTCTGTCTCTCTCTCTCTCTCCCTCCCCCTCTCTCTCTCTCTCCCCCCCTCTCTCTCTCTCTCACTCTCTTCCTCTCATCTACTTTTCACTCCTTTCTCTTTCTGACTTTACCTCCCTCTTTTATCCTTTCTCTTTTTCTCTCACTAAGTTCTATTTATAACAAACAATGAGATCAAGAATGTAGAAAGAAAAATGTATAAAAGTATACAAAAGATTACTTTTATTTACAACCCTTGAAGAAACTTTACAAAATGTTTGTGTACGCACTATACAGGGAAAAATGTTCACTAATTTCTTTTTTTTGTGTAAGAAACTTGATACCTTTTATAAAGTAAGGTATTTACTCAAATGACCATTGAAAGTAAATATCTCGACTGAACAATTTCCTTACATCAGAGAATACATTTTTTATACAAAACATTGAGCTTAAAAGGCGAAGCCAAAAAAGGAACAACAATTTTGTTACAATATATGCTACGACTATATACTGTACAATGATAAGTTACATTTCGATGTATCAACATTTTCGCCGCCCCCTCCGCTCATTCAGACTATCCTAGACCCGCGTCTGTTTAGCATTCTCTAATCACATCATGGTTATAGGCCAAGAGCCTCTTCTGAAAGTTGCAATCTTTAGATCCAGGTACCGATACATAATTTCAAATGAATTATCTCACAACAACAGAATGATACACAAATAGGAAACTCTATGTAAATGAGTACACCATAGAATACAGATAACCCAGGCCTTACACGAGTGTTGTTATTGTAGAATCGTTTCCAGGAATAGGCAGGTTGCTGAAACTGTAAATGCTATAAGTAATACCTGTGGAACCTATGCACCTCTTCTGCATTATTAATTCTCTTTTTGTTTTGTCAAAATAGAACAGAGATCTGTGTTACTCCTCACCCCGTCCCCTCCCCTTCCCTCTCTCTGTCTGTCTCTCTCTCTCTCTCCCTCTTTCTCTCTCTCCCTCTCTCTCTCTCTCTCTCCCTCCCTCTCTCTCTCTCACTCTCTTCCTCTCATCTACTTTTCACTCCTTTCTCTTTCTGACTTTACCTCCCTCTTTTATCCTTTCTCTTTTTCTCTCACTAAGCATCCATGTATGTATGCTGAAGATCTTCCGATTGACCATGGACTAGAACCTCATCTTTTAAGTGATATTATTGTGCCAGAGAATATGGAAGCAATATGGGTAATGTTACGACCACCACACTTACCGAGACAATGATCTTGTATCATACTGTGTGTTCTTTATTTTCCGCCGAAAAATCCAAATTGTTCTGATTATGTTGATCGTATAGCCATGACTGTGGATTCTTTATATGTTAAGCACCCCGATGCAGGGATATCAATTTTAGGTGATTTCAATGATTTTAACTTTCGAGAAATCGTAAGAGATGATAGGTTTAAACAAGTAGTGGATAAACCCACGAGGGAATGTAACATACTTGACAAGATTTACACAAATTTTTCTGAATTTTATACGAATATTTGTACTCTTCCACCAATTGGCAAAAGTGACCACAACTGTATCATTTGGTCTCCTGATAATTTTGTTAAACGAACAACTAAAAAGAAAACCAAGATTTTACGTCCATTGAAAGACAGTGGGATACGCTTGTTTGGTCAGTGGTTAACTGCTCATACATGGGAGGAAGTTTTTCAAAACTCTGATTTAATTTTAATGTGTACCAGGTTAATCGATACTCTTCAAACTCACCTCGATTTATACTTGCCTACATGTGAAATAAAATTGTACAATACTGATAAACCATGGGTAACTCCACATTTAAAATCACTTATCCGTGATAGACAAAACGCTTTTAAGAAAGGAAATAATTATCTTTGGAATCATTTATGCAATAAACTTGCTGACGCTATATCTGTTGCTAAAAAGAATTATAACAATTCTCGTATAAAAAGAGAAAAGTTGAATAATCCGTCTGCTTGGTACAAACATATTAAAGGTATTACAAAGTTTTGGTAAATTTTGAAAAATGGGGGTGATAGTGATTCTTTACAATTTTGATAAATTTGGATGCCCCTGTGGATGTATTGAAAACACTAAAATCTTTAGCCCCTAAAACACTTCTGCTTTCGAGAAAAATTGAATATAAAGATTTACCGGTGCTCCCGGTAAATTTTGATAAATTTCAAATAGCTCCTACGGCCGTACAATGGTAGCTGCGACCATGAAAATCTCAGAATATGTAGTTGTGGTATATAATTTCCGAACGGGAATAGCTAATCGGTCGATTTTAGTCAAGAAACATTGTCTTATAGCTTAATTAATATCTTGACCTTGAGAGGGAGCTATACAACATAAAGTGTTTATTATTTACAATTTCATAACTTTTGAGTCGATTTCGACCGCGACAACGATCAGTGAATATTGTAGGGTCGCATATGCTTCCAATATGTTCATTTGAACCAAATTCACGACCCCATATACCAAAACTTTGTTTTACCTTTAAAATACTTACAAATGGTAAATGTGACCCCGTTTCAATTACTATTCCTGGTATTGAATCACAAACACCTCATTGTTATAAAGAAGCTGCTAATGCAATTAATAATTTGTTTGTGTCTATTGCCTCTGATCTTCCTCCCTTAGATATAGGAGGACTTTACCATGTTTTTTACCTTCAAAGTGCAATAGCCCAGAAATCAGTAACTGGGAAGTGTATTGCAAATTACGTAAAATACAATTGCAAAAATCATCCGTTAGTAATGATATACCGGTTCGCATTATACGGGAATTTGCATGTGAATTGAGTGTACCATTTACGAAAATTCTAAACCAGTCTTTTAGACAAGGAAAAGTTCCAACCCAATGGAAAACTGCAGAAATATGTCCGATTCCAAAATCACAACCTCCTAATATTAATAATCTTCGCCCAATTGCTTTGACTTCATATTTTTCCAAAGTAGCAGAATCCTTTATAGCAAAATGGTTATTAGAAGATATTGATAAACATATTGACACTCACCAATTTGGCAATAGACCTGGTCTGTCTACTACACATTATATTATTGGTCTTTTACATAGTCTATATACAAATGTAGAAAACAGTAAATCTGTGTCAACTGTTATTTGTACAGGTTTTAGTAAAGCTTTTGATCGCATAGATCACAATATTCTTATTAGAAAAATGATTCATATGGATATAAGGCCTTGGATAATAGATTGGATTGCCAGTTTTTTGGAATTTCGTAAACAAAATACAAAATATAACGGTGTTTTATCAAATGTTGAATTCAATCATGCAGGTGTTCCCCAAAGTACACGTCTTGGGCCAATTCTCTTTTTAATTATAGTTAACGATTTATGTGTGCAACTTTCTATACCTTATTTTAAATATGTCGACGACCTCTCGTTAGTACAATGTCGGAAATCTACAGATGTCTCACAATTACCATCAGTACTTAATTCTGTGCAATCTTGGTCTATTGTGAATAATATGTCACTAAATCCTTCAAAGTGTTTTACCCTCCAAGTTAGTTTCATGAAAAATCCACCAGACCCAGAAATCCTTTTTATTAGCAACACCGAGTTGTGTAATAGGCATAGTGCTAAGATTCTTGGAGTGATCATCCAGTCTGATCTAAAGTGGAATTTGTATATTGATGAGCTAATGAAAAGATGTAATAGAAAAATGTATATGTTGAGGAAAATCAAGAAATTTAATTTACCTTTAAATGATTTAGTATTAATTTACACAGGTTGTATACGACCAGTATTAGAATATTGCGCCCCTGTGTTTCATAGTGGTCATACATTAGAACAGAAAAACAGTCTCGAACGAATACAACGGAGGGTTTGCAAAATCATTTTAGGCTCTAATTTTATGTCATATTCACATGCATGTCAAGTATGCAATTTAAGTACACTTGAGGAAAGAAGACTAGTACTGTGTATAAAATTTGCAAAATCTTTAGCAATTCACCCAGCATGCCAGAACTGGCTACCTTCAAAAAAAGAAATTAGAATATCATTACGTCAGACTCCTACATATCATAATTTCAAATGCAAAACCAATCGCTTCAAAAACAGCCCTTTACCATATTTGATCAATCTAATTAACCATAATTAAATGCTTTTTTAACTACATGTTAATTTTCAAACACAGTACTAGTCTTCAGCTCAGTCGTCTTTAGTCTTAAAATCCAATGTATTCATTCTAAACGAGAGTATAAAACATTATTTTGTTATTCTTAACGTGTAACGTTATTTCGAATGTATTTTTAGCAATCTTGTTAATGTGTAAATATTTAAAAAATGCAACCTGTCACTTTATTATGTCAACATGTAAACATGAATAATCCAGCTTCTGCTGCTTTTCATGTAAAATGAAAATTATGATGCATGTATTTTGAAATTACATAATAAACCATTATTGAATTGAATTGAATTGAACATCCACATAAGTATATTCATCCTCTCCCCTCATTGGTTTCCGTATCGCCCACCGCATTCACTCCTGTATAGTATGCGACGATGTAGGGTCCGATGCGTACGTGTTTTTCTTCTCGTGTGCGAGCAACGGGGTCGGTGCGCTGTCCGCTGATTGGACAGAAGTTACCTTGCCCATGGCGACGGTCGGATCATCGGTAGCAGGTGGATTGCGTAGTTGCTTGCTGCCTTTTCTGTGTACAAAGAGGTATAAGGGGATGACGATGAGGTTTACTTGAGTCATATAGAGATCACTGCGTGATGGAGTGAAAATTCAAAGCAATATTAGTGGAACAGCCTCTCGAAAAGTATTATACTACTGTTTCGATTGGTTTTCATTGGAGTGGATTCAACCCCAAAGAAAGTGATCTAATACATCCCTAAACAAATATATTTTCACTCATTTGCATTTTAAGTTACTATTATCCAAGAAAACCTCCCAACTCGGAACTCGTTATACTATAATCTATATCGATGCATTATACAGAATACACAGTATGGCTAAGGCGCAGTAATAAAGTTTTAAATTTAGCTCTGAATTAATTAGAAGGGTGAGCGTTCCAGCTTAACTACTTTGTCATTTCTCCCAGGAAAATAAAATGATGACAATATTTTTTTGTTTTTAATTGCATGATGAGGAAATAGAATGTCATCCAGTAATCTATGAAACTATTTCGGAAAATGTCAACTCCTTACCTCCGTGATCTGACGATCACAACCAAAACCACACCCGTGATTAGAAGGACACACACAACACCGATGATGATGTAGATGTATCCTGCACGTACACCAGTATCAATGGAAAACAATATTTAAATTTCATTATCAATACGTCTGTAGATAAATTCAAGACACGGACACAAAATGATATGTGAAATTGAATAATGGGTTAAAAATGAATAAAAAGTTTATGGTACTGGAACAAGAATTGGCTTATGCTGTAATGAAAAATACTAAATTGTCTATTCATACAACTCATATATTTCTTGCGACTTTGAATACAAAAAACCCCTCTCGTTTGAGAGTCAAGAGCCTTTACTAATATTTCAAAATGATCCCACAACAATGAAACACTCGATAATTTTACCTTTTAAACGTTTACACACAAAACAAAAAAACAGTAAAAACAAAAAAGCAACTACGTAAAAAAACACCCCCAATATCCCGAATCAACACGTACACTGTGAAAAATTTGGGCAATATTTTTCGACCATTTGCCCAACGTTGTGCCAATAGTCAACCCAACCATCTATTGGGCAATATTTTTCCCAGTGGCCCAACAGCTGGTCAAGATTTTCCCAACAAGTGGGCTACCGTAGTCGGGCAGTTGAAAGGTCATATCTTTGCCCACATTTTGGTCAAAATACGAAACAATTATGCACGTGTGAAGTAGGGTGCTTACGTTTACCAATACCACTGGGCAAAATATTGCCCAATAGATGGTTGGGTTGACTATTGGCACAACGTTGGGTAAATGGTCGAAAAATATTGCCCAAATTTTTCACAGTGTACTTTTCGCGTTTTGTTCATCACTACCATTTGTCTTATTTTGCAAAGAAGTTGATGTGGTTGATAGATGTAGTTTCGTGATAGCGGTTGTCAGCTCATCATCGGTTTGAGACGCAAATCACACCAAATAAAATTCAACGTTTAACTCATTCCCATATCCCGAAAATAGGCTGGCTTCAAATCCTTTTAATCAGTTGCACAACGCCTATGGTTTAGATACCCGGCATTTCTGTAAAAAATTACTTCATTTAACTTCTTTTAAAAAACATCTGAAAACATACCTCTACAATTATTCTTAATTTGTTGATTGACTATTAAGGGGACAGCGTCTTGCATCCTCTGGAAAAGGCGCCTTATAAATCCAATTATTATTTTTTTTATTATTGTTACATTTCTTATAAACACGGAAGTCTGACAAAATATTTTTGTTCAAAATCTAGCATGATTGTTAATATGTTCATCATCATCATCATCATCATCATCATCATCTTCTTCTTCATCATCACATTTACCATCGTCATTATCATCATCATTAGATTCTATACAGTGCGTCCCAGAAAAAACGAAACCGAGAAGTATCGATGTTTTATCATAACTTAATCACAACCATATTTAATGAATGATACATATTTAGAAAGCTTAGAGTCTCCTCTTTCAGTTGACGCTACTCAGATGATGCATATTTCACGCATGAGTGATTAAAAGCAATTCGAAGGAAGGAAACCAAAAAGACATTTGGCGGGCGGTATCTGAATTTCGAAGAAAAATTCACATTTCTAGAAAGTTGAGTTTCTGCCCTTTCATATGACACCTCAATCAGGAAAAATGAGCGAGGAATGACAAAGTTCTGTTTGTTTAAAGTAGTGCTTGCATTTCCATAATTTTATTAAATGAATTCGTTTTCACTGGCTGCCTGCCGTATCAATAAACGAAATTAACAAAAAACTTAACTCCGTTTCGTTGACAATCAGCCGTAGACGAGAGTCCTCATGCATGGCTGATTGTCAACGAAACGGAGTTAAGTCTTTTGTCAAATCTGCTCTTTGATACGGCAGGCACCCAGTGAAAACGAATTCGTTTGTTGAAATTATGAAAATGTAAGGGCTACTTTAAACAAACAGAACTTTGTTATTCCTCGCTCATTTTTCCTGATTGAGGTGTCATATGAAAGGGCAGAAACTCAACTTTCTAGAAATGTGAATTTTTCTTCGAAATTCAGATACCGCCCGCCAAATGTCTTTTTGGTTTCCTTCCTTCAAATTGCTTTTAATCACTCATGCGTAAAATATGCATCATCTGAGTAGCATCAACTGAAAGAGGAGACTCTAAGCTTTCCAAATATGTATCATTCATTAATTATGGTTGTGATTAAGTTATGATAACACATCGATACTTCTCGGTTTCGTTTTTTCTGGGACGCACTGTACAGTGAATCCCTAAGACAAATTTGTTGAGCTGAGATTTAGTATGCATTTTCACGTTTCTCTTGATCATGTTGATATTCTGAAATGATCCCACAATGACGCACTTGATATTATCTACTTTTAAACGTTTACACACAAAACAAAAATACACAGTAAAAACAAAAAGACAACTTAGTAAAAAAAGATACCCCCAATATCCCGAATCAATACGTACTTCTCGTGCTTGGTTCATGATTAGCATCTGTTTCCTTTTGCACAGTAGTTGATGGGGTTGTCATCTCATCATCGGTTTGATCTATATATAATGAAAGACGCAAATCACACCAAATAAAATTCAGGATTCAACGTTTAACTCATTCCCAAATCCCAAAAATAGGCTGGCTTCAAATCCTTTCAATCCGTTGCACCACGCCTATGGAATAGACTCCCTGCATTTCTGTGAACAAGTACTTCATTTCATTTCTTTAAAAAAAGTTCTGAGAACTTACCTTTACAATTATTCTTAATCTGTTGATTGATTATTAAAGGGGACAGCGTCTTGAATCCTCTGGAAAAGGCGCCTTATAAATCCAATTATTATTTTGTATTATTGTTACATTTCTTATAGACACGGGCGTCTCACAAAACATTTTTGTTCAAATCTGGCATGAATGTTAATATGTTCATCATCATTGTCGACATCATCATCATCATCATCATCATCATCATCATCATCTTTATATTATATATATCGAATCCCTAGAACAAGTTTGTTGAGCAGAGATTTAGTATGCATTTCACATTTCTCTTGATCATGTTGATACTAAAGTTTTGAGGAAGGAGATATTTGTTCAATGTGAGAAAATATTTGATTAATGGGAGGGGGTGGTCATTTTACGTCAGAATTTTCAGTAAGAATGGAGAGGTGAAGTGTGAATGTTGAACTTACTAATGCCAAAAGCCCCTGGCAGTAGTCATTTGGTGAATCTGTTTCACATAAATCCTGTGTAGCTACATCAGTTATGAATTCACATTGATTGAGGCTCATTGCATATGTATAGAGAATAAGATGTTGAATCGTATCATTCGATTTGATTTGATTATTTGTTGTTGTTTTTTCTTCTTCTGCATTTCATATAAAAAAAAAATAATAATCGGTAAGTGAACATATACATAAAATACTGAAACGCATGGACAATAAATTACTGAAAAGTATTTTCTGACAATGAATCATTAATAAGCAAGTAGGCTCAGGCGCGGATCCAGGATTTCTTAGGGGGGGGGGGGCCACTTTTTTTAGTTTGGATCCCAAAAAAAATCGCAACGACTCAGCCAGCCGCTAAATAAGCGGGAGGGGGGGGGGGGGTGAGAGGACACTTTTTTTTTGTTTTTGTTATCTCGAAATTTGAAAAATTGACATTTTGTTCCGTTGGGGGGGGTGTGAGGTCACCTTTTTTAGGTCAGCCATTGGCAACAAAAAGAAAAAAAAAAAAAACATAAAAAAAGGGGGGGGTTTGCTTCAAGATACACACATAAAAAAGCGAAGGGGGGGTTCACCCCCCCCCCCCCCTGCGTACGAACCTGCTCGTTTGAATACAGTTTTTCCCCTCCCGCGCAAAGCGCGGAAGCTTTTACGCTTCATTAAATCATTAGAGAAAGAAGACGATTCGTTGTACCGTTTTCGACTCTTAATCCTCGTCTGAATTCAGTTTTCCCCTCCACCCCTCCCGCGCGAAGCGCGGAAGCTTGTACATTTCATTAAATCATTAGAGAAAGAAGACGATTCGTTGTACCGTTCTCGACTATTAATCCTCGTCGGAATTCAGTTTTCCCCCCCCCTCCCATCCGTGCGCGCGAAGCGCGAAAGCTTTAACGTTTCATTAAATCATTAGAGAAAGAAGACGATTCGTTGTTCCGTTCTCGACTCTTACTCCTTGTCTAAATTCAGTTTCCCCACCTCCTGGGTGAAGCGCGGAAGCTTTGACATTTAATTTAATTATTAGAGAAACAAGACGATTCGTTGTACCGTTCTCGAAAATAATCCTCGTCTGAATACAGTTTCCCCCCTTCTCGCACGAAGCGCGGAAGCTTTTACGTTTCATCAAATCATTAGAGAAAGAAGACGATTCGTTGTACCGTTTTCGACTCTTAATCCTTGTCTGAATTTCAAAAATTTGTCTGCTCCTTTTTCTTCATACGTCCTCTTCCTTTTCTCTCCTCCCTTTTTAGGCCGGCGTTTTTTTTTGTTTTTTTTTTGGGGGGGGGCAACCCCCCTGCCCCCCTGGCTACGCCTCTGCGGTCAGATAAACATCTTTTGATACCTTGTCCGCCCCCGGATAAAGGCAAATTACGGTCAGATAAGCAATTAGGGGCCCGCCTTAGGGCCCCTGGTGGGGTCGAGGGTGCGGCCGGAAACCCCTGAATCTCAGGGGTTTCAGGCATTTGATTACGGTCAGATAAACATATTTTTATACCTTATTTGTGACACTGGCAGGACACTGATTGGCGTGAGGTCCAGCGGGCGGAGCCCCCATAAACTCTGGGGTTTTAGGCATTACATTACCGTCAGATTAGCATCCATTGGGGTCCAGGGGGCAGAGCCCCAGGAAGCTCACTAACAGGGATTTAGGCATTAGATTACGGTCAGATGAACATATTGTTATACTTTATTTGTGACACTGGCAGGACACTGATTGGCGTGAGGTCCAGCGGGCGGAGCTCCCGGAAGATCAAGGGTTTTAGGCACTAAATTGCGGTCAGATGAGTATCAAGGGGCCTGCCCAAGGGCCCTTGGTTGGGTCCCCGGGGCAGAGCCCCCGGAAGCTCAGGGGTTTTAGGCGTTTAATTACGGTCCGATGAGCAATTTTTGATACCTTATTTTGTTGTGACACTGGTAGTTAACTATTTTTTCTTTCTTGCTCTCTTTCTTTCTATTTCTCTTTAAAATGCTTTTACAAAAAAAAATTGGGGGGTGGGGAGCTGGAGGCTCCCGATCCCCGCCGTTCCGCGGGCCCTGACATGTAGGCATCTTAAGAAGCATATTTCTTGCTTTGCTGTTAATTTACAAACGCATAAAAAAGTATAATTTACTAAAGAATGAGGAAAAATCTCTGAAAATTATGTCATTTCAGCATTATGTGTAAACCACCGTTATGGAATTAGAAATAAACCACGTTTAAATTTTATTTCCCCCGAGCCCCCTCCCCGATCAATACGCCAGTGCCCCGCCCCCACCCCCGACCCCCCTGTTGGCGGAAAAAACGCAACTGATCTCCCCTTCCTTTCTTATTTCTCTTTTTTTCTTTCCCTTTCTCTCCTCTTTCCCTTTCCCTTCCCTTCCTTCTCTCTCTTTAAGGTTTGGAGGGGGGAGGGGGAGGCAAGGTCATTTTGGCCCCACCCTTCTCCACACGTTGTTGGCGGGATTACCTGGAAATTATCTATTTCCCCTTCTTTTCATCTTTTTTTTCCCGGTCCCTTTTAGCTCTCCTTTTTTCCTTTTCCTTCTTTCTCTCTTTTTTTTAAGCGGGGCGGGGGGAGGCAAGGGCATTTCGCCCCACCCCAAACCCCGATCCACAACTTGTTGGCGGAAAAATTGCAACTGATACCTCCTTCTTTCTATTTCCTTCCTTCTCTCTTATTTTGTTGATTGGGGGAGGGGGAGGCGAGGCTCTTTCGCCCCCCTGTCACATGAGAATCAAGAATGATGTTACCCTGAATAGGGTGAGTTTTTCCTTTGGTGTTTGTATTTCAGTTACACCATGAATAAAGCCTCTTTGAGCCGAGACCTCCCTTACAAAAAAAAACCATGGTATACCATGGTACTACCATGGTTGTTATGGTATTACCATGGTATTACCATCATAACCATGGTACTACCATGGTAAGCATAATTCTACCATGGTACTACCATGGTACTACCATGGTACTACCATACTACCATGGTACTACCATGGTACTACCGTACTTCCATGGTATAACCATGGTATTACCATAATAACCATGGTACTACCATGGTAACAATGATTCTACCATGGTACTACCATGGTACTACCATGGTGCTACCATACTACCATGGTACTACCATGGTACTACCGTACTTCCATGGTATTACCATAATAACCGTGGTACTACCATTAAGCATGATTCTACCATGGAACTACCATGGTACTACCATGGTACTACCGTACTTCCATGGTACTACCATGGTACTACCATGGTACTACCATAATAACCATGTACTACCATGGTTAACATGATTCTGTGTTTGGCACTAGTTTTAATTTGTTTGTCATTTGTTTTTGCTCTTTTTCAGTTTCCTTATAACTTATTGATATACCGAATCGTTTGCTCAAGGTAACTTTGGGCATGGTTTAAACACACGAAGAATAACCGAGTGTGTTATAGACCTACTCAAACTACTCAAAGTTACCGCGTGCACACAATTCCACCGACCCACAAAATCTGTTTCAAAGAATGGAATTTAAATTTTAAAATCAATAACAACAACAAATTAGCAGACATGAAACCAAATAAAAAAAAAACATAAGAATTAATAACAAAATAATAATTAAAATATTTCAGAATCATTAAGAAAAAACAAAACAATTATAATAATTGTTGTTCAAAAACATTTGAAAAGAATGGGGAAAAAAAAAAAAAAAAAACTCAAGTATCATTAAAAACACAATTGTTATGAATTACAAAAAATATTCAAACAAAAATATAAGAAATGTATAAAGAAAAAAATATATTTAAAAAAATGATATCGCGTGTATCCTTTACAATTATATAATTTCATAGTCCTTAAGTTTTTGAAGATTTTAGTTGAAATGAAAAACTGACAATTAAAAAATACATCTAGCAATCTGGCTTAAGTTTATTATTTTAACAAATTAATTAATGTAGTTAAAACGTGTGCAATTATTATTAGGGGAAAACTCTTAACTTTCATTTGGCCATTTATCAATGGTGTGTAAATTAGAAATTGTGCAACAGCTTGAAATATCATAAAGAAGGTCTGCACTAGTCAAGACTATATACCTACAGGCCCCATATACATATACACACACACGTACACACAACCAATCCTTTGGAACCGTTGTGCAACATAACCCCGCATTTTTTGAATGGCTAGCTATGTGTACTGTGTACGTGTCAAAGGATCGCTGTACAAAGCTTGCATTGGGAATAGTGCACGCACAAGCTATATAGCTACTGTGTGCATTATAAATTCACAATGTAGCTTTGCCTAGACAGGAGCTAGACTGAATCTTGGTGTTTTCTCTGCAAAATAATGCTGAATACTGAGTTTTCCTGCTAATCTACAACAGTATGGGTAAGTTTAAGAATCATCTACCTTATTTACAATGTACTTAGATCTACTCGATGTCTAGATAGTTATTTATGACAGTGTTAACTGGGACTTAAAACACATTCCGACAGGATAAGACTGAACATGTATGATCCCATATGTACAATGTACGTAAATTGATGTAGGATCTTGATGGGTTATGGGGCAGATATCATTCAAAGCAAAATTTGTCCATTTACATACACATTAACTCTGCTGTGATTATAGTATCATTGTTCACAGGATTTAATGTTTTATTCTTTTTAGAACATAAATAGAATACTGCATAAAAACCCAGCATATTAACGAATTACGCCTAATCGATGTCATATCTGCGTCTGTGATTGTGTGATTTCATGTTGACAGTTGTTGATATTGATATTTGTTTTTGTTATAGACTATAATTCAAAATTGTCTTTTTTAAATTACAGATATGGACGCAACATGACAAATGAGTAGTTTCCATATCGACCTCGTTCTTTATCATCATTTTCACCAATACATCAACGCCACCATCATCATGTCTTTGACGTCGACCTCCGTTTTCGCCTTTGAACTTTGAAGATTGTTGCGAACTCTAATAATGAATTGGATATTGGCATTATTGATGTTTGTTCTATCTTTGAACACTGTCGCATCGAACTTTAATTAAAGGTAAGAACCTCCTTTTTACCTTCTTCGATTTGCGTTTCGTCGTTTGCAGGTCTGATCCTGACTCCGACTAATGATGACCTAACCTATCGTTCTGTCTTCAATCACCCTCGACGTCAAACTCTATACCGCGTTTCACCATCGCCGAACACGGACTCCGCAACCGATTGGCATCGCCGACTCTCAACTTTCGTTCATCATTCATTTTTGAACTGTACTATGATCACCGACATCATCTACGATCTGCCAAGAAGGCCTAGTCACCAATTGTTTCTTCAAATTTCGTCTTTCGACTGAATTCGAGTACGACATCGTCAACGAATCTCGCACCTCCGCTGGAAGGACAGTTTGTATAATGTACTATGTAATTTGAATATGAGCGGCAGTCTTCCGCTATAGAAATAGACTAACCACTTTATAATATTGTTGTGTGCTGAAAATGTTTAGTGTCATGTATAATGATGTAACAAGCGGCAGTCTTCGCTATAGAAATAGACTTCAGTTTTCGACTGTAAATTGTTTTATATATTTTACGCGAGCTAGATTTTAGCTCGTTTGAATAAACGTTTTTTTTAAAGTAAACATATTGTTTCCATTGTTTGATGTTTGATACGTCATATGATCATTCAACAATAATGATCAACATGATTGTGATGTCTTTTGTTAACAGATCGTGTTTGCGAGATAAGCGGCTGAATGGATAATTGAGTTGAAAGTGGACATGCCAGCTCCTGTCATTTTTGCGTCTACTTTGCAGACCACTAGCATGCTATTTCAAAATTAAATAAACACGGGCTGGCAAATATTATGAGGAATACTGTGTTGAAAGTGCTTTAATTATGTAGTAGATTTGTAAATGATACCATGGTACTGAACCACAATAATACCGTGGTATACCATGGTACTGTACCACGGTAGTATACCACGGTACTGTACCACGGTAGTATACCACGGTACTGTACCATGGTACTGGACCACAATAATACCATGGTATACCATGGTACTGTACCACGGTAGTATACCACGGTACTGTACCACGGTACTGGACTACAATAATACCATGGTATACCACGGTATTATTGTGGTACAGTACCGTGGTACAGTACCGTGGTATACTACCATGGTACAGTACCATGGTATACCACGGTATAATTGTGGTCCAGTACCATGGTACAGTACCGTGGTATACTACCGTGGTACAGTACCATGGTATACCACGGTATAATGTGGTCCAGTACCATGGTACAGTACCGTGGTAGTATACTCGGCGGAACTATACCGTGGTACTACCGTGGTACTACCGTAATAATTGTCATGGTACTACCATGGTAGTACCATGGTTATGTACCGTGGCCAATATACCGTGTACCATGGTACAGTACCATACCATGGCACTACCATGGTACTACCATGGTACTACCATGGTACTACCATGGTTTTTTTTTGTAAGGGCTAAAACCAGTAAGATTAATTGTCCTTTTTGCGTGACAATTTATGGCGACCTTGCCAGGACCAAAGTTTTAGGTCTCGTATGTTATATCACATTTTGTTGGTTAAATATCCGTTACACTGTATGTGTAGGTTTCGTTGTAAAAGAGAGACGGATGTTAGCAAAAGGAGTGATTTTGCGGTACGGTGTGGTGTGTCTCTCGCCACGGTTTCAGCAGTGCGTGTTCCGTCAATAGACGTACAGTACTTGCGGTGGGTTATTTGCGTCGGTATACGGGATTGGGTGTAGATTGTTATTCAGATTTCAGGTATGCGTGTTATGTGCATGAATGTTCGTAGGCATTGTGTATTGCAGCGGTGTATACAGGTTTGTGTGCGAGGGCTGTACTGGGTTTCAATGACCTGAATTGGACATGGTATTGGATTTAGCTGTGTGTGAGCATGAGTTAATCCAGGTTGGATGCACAGGGATACTTGTTGTCATACTTTGACTTTGAGACGGGTCTTGACATTGCATGTCTATGTTAATTAAGACAAATGGTGGATAGTTTTTCACGGGTTCTTGTCTTGGGGATTAAGCTAGACCTCTACAACAAGAGTCTTGGTGGTTGTCAGTGTTTTCTTGAATAGATTCTACGGGGATTATTCCGTATCTGTTGATACCCAGTTGTGATTTCGAATACAGTTTCATAATGGCCAGTATAGATCAGATAAAAGAGTTCTCAACCCTAGGTCGGGAGATGAGCCTTGCGGGTAGTGAGCTTAACAAGTTCGTTTCCGAGCGCTGCGCCGAAGTGTTAAGAGTAAAAGAATTGGAAAGCCAGCGTGATCGCGAAGAGCGCGAAAGCCAGAATGATCGCGAAGAGCGCGAAAAAGAAGTGAAGCTAGCCGAGCTTCGTGTCGAGGAGAGAAAGAATGCCGGTGTAAATACGGGTAGTTTGAAGTTGAAAATTGGGAAATTTGACGACACAAGCGATAAATTTGATGCGTACATTACTAAATTCGAATTAGTCATGGCTAGTCAAAAGGTACCTGACAGTGTAAGAGCCTTACACCTTATTTCTAAATTGACAGGGCAGGCTTTGGAGGTAGTGAATAGAATGTCAAGGGAAAATCGCAATGATTACGAGGCAGTAAAGCGAGAGTTGATGGAGTTCTATCATTTGACCGCCGATGGTTATAGGAGAAAATTTCGTACGGCGAAGCCAGAAAAGCATGAACAGCCAAGGCAATTCAGTGTACGATTGAAGGGTTAAAGAATTGGATTGAGTTATCAAATATTGAAGAGAATTATGACTCCCTATTTGATTTAATTCTAAGAGAACAGTTTATGTATTGTTGCCCAAGGGAAGTTGAAGTGTTTGTTAGAGAGGGACAAGATAGTAGCATTGATAAGGTTGTTGAAAGGGCTATGGTTTATGTAGGGGCCCATGGATTACATACATTCGGTACACCCCGCAATCCAGGTGGATTTAAACCGACGGTTACAAGTACACAAGGTGGTGTTAGTCCCACTCGGCCAAGTGTCCCCAAGGGTAAGGGTTTTGACTCGCGTACACCAAGTAGTAAGGGTGCAAGAGCACATGATGCAGGCAATCGTTCTGCTAGGGGTTGTTATATGTGTGGTAGCCAGGGGCACTTTAAGAACGAATGTCCGTTGCGCAAACAGATACATTCAGCGCAAGGAATGATGACTTTGGAGGGGACAGATTTCCCCACCCAAAGAGTAGAAGGTAATGACAGTTCTCAGTTAGTCGCGAGCGGTGTTGAGGATACAGGATATAGTATCGGTTCATTGAAGTCTGTGGATAGTTCACCAAATGCTAATACAGTGCATCTCGGACTTGCTAGTATATGTTTACTACCAGTAGAAGCAAAAAGATTGAATTCATTAGAGCAGGCAAGACAAAGCATTGTGAATAAGTTAGGCATGGCTTATGATCTGGTAGGGGCTATGACAAAGCATATGCCCGTAGTTTCAGGTAGGCTGGAAAAAGGGAACAAAGCAGTGTCAGTTTTGAGAGATTGTGGGTGCACTACTTGTGTAGTTAAATCAGAACTAGTCGATGAAGATCAGCTGACAGGGTACAAGCAGTTAGTGTTGCTCATTGATGGTACAGTAAGGGAGTTCTCAGTTGCGAAGCTCACAGTTGATTCTCCATACTATGTGGGTGAGATAGAGGCTTTGTGTATGCCTCATTCACTATTTGATGTTGTTATTGGGGATATAACTGGTGCACGTGAACCCCGCGATCCAGATTTGAACTGGGTACCTAAAGGAGGTAGAGTAGTAAGTGACGTTGCAGATCAGGTGAATAGTGATGGTGAGAGGACCATTGGTGAAGTCAAGGACACTATTGAAGTGCAGGTGGTTGATGAAGTTGAGCAAGTTGAGCAGGTTGCAAATATCTTTGGTGTGAAAGAGGATATTCCAGGGGTGATGGCAGTTGAAACTCGATCTCAGAAGGAGGTCAAGGTCAAACCGCTCAAGGGTTTGAAAACTGGAAGTCCTGTTTCCTGCATAGAGCCTGCAGGTTTTGTTCGTGAACAGAGGGAAGATTCATCTTTGAGTTCATTGTGGAACAAAGTAGGTAGGGAGGAGGCTAACTTGCCAGTGGATGGCTGTTTGCATATATGTACGGAGAGTAGCGAAGTGTGTGAGGATTCAGCAGAAGATGTTGAGGTTCAGATCAGTGATGTTGTTAGCACTGAAGTGACAGTGATGCCGTCTATACATCAGAAGGAATTCATAGAGCATGTCAGGGTGAATGAGTCCTTGGAAGAGAGTGGTAGGAAAGGGATATCTCAGTCATTGCGTGAGTATCATGAGGTCTTTTCTGATGTACCATAGAAGGCAAAAGCTGCAGAGTGCAAGTTGTTTTTGACACGATTAATGAACCAGTACGTTCACCTCCATACAAAGGGCCCAATCGTTAAGGCATCTGACTAAGAATCATGAGATGGAGCATGATCTAAGAGTACAGGTTTAGGATGTAAAGGGTCAGGATAGTGTTGCAGCAAATGGTATGAGGAATGTGTAAAATGCATTACACATGTTATATTTGTTCTGCGTACCATTGTAAAGGATTGAATATTTGTATTATGCATCATGGTTTAACACAGTTTATTAATGTCATTTGTCGGATACACATTGCATTTAACAAGATTATGTTTGTTTATTTTGTCGTAATTTTTCGAGCATAGTCCACGTAAAAGGAGCTTAGAAAGAAATGTAACATAAACGATTTAATACGATAAAATTTTGTCTGTTTAAATGGCAGCAGCTATTTTATATTGATCTTGCAAACTACAAATGTATGTACCATCAAACTGTAAATGATAGTGCATACACATTATTATCATGGATATTTGTTTCGTATAAATGCATTACTCGATCAAGGTTGATATTAAGAAGAAATATTAAAACAGTATTACTTGCATTTTAGTTTATGCAAATGCAGGAATGTTACTCACTGCATTTTAAACCATGCCAATGTATATTTTGAACGATGTCTATGTATGATACTCGTTATGAATTTTAGTGTTGGAGCTATATCATTGTGGACATTATATTAGCTTTGGACTTCTGTTGGTGATCATCTTTAAAAGTCTTCAGGGATCACAAAGCTTGGACTCAGACGACAAACAATGACCGAGATGATGTCCCATTACGAAGAATACTCCTTGTTACTACAGAGACTATGTTTACAGCATACGTGTTTACTAAAAAGTCACAATTTGGACTGATAATTTGGATCACATAAAGAGACTGGTGATACTTATTGTTTACAGCATATGTGGTTACTCACAACTTGGATTGATCATTTGGATCACAGAAAGAAACTGTTGATACTTATTGAAAAGCTGTAATGACAATTTAATGATTTATGTGCAGTAAACATTGAAAAGTTTTATTTTCCCATTTTCACGAGATATGTATTTGCCAATAATTCTAGGTTTTGTGTAGAATATTTATTGTAAACATGCTATAGTAAGTACATTTGGAATGAGATGTTCAGTAAACATTGAAACAGTTTGCTTTAAAAATTTCCATGAGTTATGTAATTGCCAATAATTCTATGATTTGTGTAGAAAAATTTACTTTAGTAAATTGTTCTTAAAATGGGGGGCTAATTGTCACATGAGAATCAAGAATGATGTTACCCTGAATAGGGTGAGTTTTTCCTTTGGTGTTTGTATTTAAGTTACACCATGAATAAAGCCTCTTTGAGCCGAGACCTAAAACCAGTAAGATTAATTGTCCTTTTTGCGTGACACCCCCCCCCCCCCGATCACTTCTTCCCCCTTTTCTTTTCTTTTTCCTCTTCTTTCTTTCCCTTTCTCTCCTCTTTCCCTTCTTTTCCTTCTCTCTCTTTCTCTCTCTTTTTTTTCCCTCCTCTTTTTCCTTTTTTTTTTCCTTCTTATTTTTCCCTTCTTTTTTATTCCTCCTTTTTTTTACCTTCTTTTTTCTTTCCTTCTTTTTTTTTTCCTTCTTTTTTGTTTGCAAGGGGTACAATTGTACGTGTGTGCACAAACCAATTAGGGGTACAATACGCAAAAAGAGTTCCACACTCAACTTGGGGGTATCTTCAATTTTTAATGCCATTTTTTAAAAATTTACATGTCAGTTTTGTTATTGTTATTATTTTTTATTATTTTTGTGTTTTCTTTGTATCCTTGAATGTATATATTGATTATGCTGCTTGTCAGTGGCGTAATGAGCAAATCTGCATCTCCCACTCTTACATGCAGGCCCCGCTGAACGTTTTTCAAAGTGGGGTCTAGGGGCAAAGCAGTATACGTAAATCTGAAGTATTGTCAGGGGCGGCGATCCCGGGAAAATCAGACTATTACTTACTGGCTCTATAGCTCTTAAGTCGATTCGCAACTAATAGACGTTATTTTCCCAGTTTAAGACATTTTCAAGCCGCCCTTTTTTTAGGGAAGTTCTTAATTAGTATTATCTTTGAAATGCCGTTGGAATTTGACCTTTTCATTTTTGTTAGCCTACAAATAGGGCATAGTACCTTTAAAGCTAATTTTAAGAAGAGGTTCCTTATGTAACTGACAAGCCGGGAGTGACATTACCACTCTGAATAGTGGGAGAATCAACGTTTTTAAAAGCTCCTTAAATTATAGGTGGGATGCATTTTCACTAAAATGAGAATACATCTCTGGTGCGGTTCGCTCGAAACCTCGTTAATTCGTGTAGGTCAATTTTCAAATTTGCTTACCAGTTCGACCGTACACTATCAGGTTATCATCTTGACCACTCCTCTGCAATCCGAAGGAATCCATGGCGTTCAATACAGATCTAACTTCAAAGGAATACATGGTAGCAGGAGAGAGACCAGTCAACGTCACCTCGTTATCACTGACGTCATCACGCTGTTCAGTTAATAGTGATCTCTCATTGGTTGAAGTATTGATGACGTAGAACTCGTATGCGTCATGTGGGCTGGTCGGAGGGGTCCAGGAGAGGGTCGCTTCAGTCGTACCAGTTTGTTTAAGAGAAACGTTAACTGGACTCTCGGGTGCTACAAAACGAAAATAATTTCATTTGAAAATCGTAGAGTGAGATTTGCTTCGGTCGTATTCGTTACTTTAAAGTTGGGGTGAAATCCAAATAGAAAGTTGATTTCTGTTGATGTAGAGGACTGCATTACAACTCATATTTTGTTATTCAAACATTTAAATATATTTCGTTTACCGGACATTTTGGTAACACGCATGGTATCCTTCCGTTCACGGAGTGGAGGGGGGGGGGACGGGAAGCTTCGCTAGAGCTGACCACATGTTTACAATGAATACACCATACAATACCAATATAGAAGTTGCTATGTCAGACATGCTGTAGCATCACCAGGAAAAGAAAGGTACTTGGGAGGTATTATATGAAAGAATGCAATTCCTTTGTGAGCTTGTGCTGAGCTGGGAAAGTCACATAGCATTGTTCCGTGTTAGCTCACTCATGATTGACAGATGATGTCACAAGATGAATGAGATCTGCAGCATTTTTTTTAGGGTGGAGCTTAGCAGGTCTGAGAAAATTATTTTAATAAATATAACAAAATCTATGAAATATACTTAGATGTTTGAATAACAAAATATGAGTTGTATGCAGCCCTGCACATCAACAGGAATCAATTTATATTTGGATTTCACCCGACCATTAAGAATAATACTCACTGGACTATAGGGTGTTGAACCAAAATAAAATTATTTTTAGAATCCGACGTTTGCAATGAGATAACGGGTGCTGGGTAACCATAAAATTTGACGAGCAATGTTACTTATAATACGAAATAAAATGTTTTCGTTCAAAATTGCAGATGAGAATGAGGATGGACAATTCTAAAGAATTGATAAATGCTTTGAAAGGAAATGGTTAATACTATGTAGAAAAGAATCGTTGCCAATTCTCACATATTTAGACAAAAAAGTTCAACCCGGCGTTAATGTTTCAACTCACTTTTAAAATATGATTTTATAATTGAATTTTAATGTTAGAGGTAAAGATCAGTTCTGGTCATGCGATTTCATTTTGAAAGAAACGTTGTGGAATCGAT
>JAVYIG010016285.1:0-31899 GCA_035222895.1 Strongylocentrotus droebachiensis | reverse complement strand
TTATTCTTTGCCTGATTTTGTTCAAACTTTCACTGATTTTATTCAAATATTTAAAACTTTACAATAAAAGTAACTTAGTGTGAAGGTTTTGGTTCCCTTTAATTTGATTTCTGTTTCAAGAAGCAAAAAAGTGTGACAACAATTATACATTCCTCACTTCATTTCATTGTTTTTAATCCATGGTTTGAATTGTACATGTTTCTCCTTTATCTTGCCCTTCATATGGAACTATGTATTTTTTCACATTGATTATAGACATGAATACTAAATACAACAATTTATGATGGCAACATATATATAGTACCCTATATACAGGGAGGCAAAATAAAAAGATCACTATCATAGCGATGATTAGTACTACAAATCCACAGGCACGTAGCCACAGGGAGGGGGGGCACGGGGGGCCCAAAAAAAATTCCAAGATCTGTTGAACTTTTTAGACCCCTCCCCAGGACGTCGATCAATTACATGTATGTGCCCCCCCCCCCCCCAAACATCAAACTCTGGCTACGGCTCTGCAAATCCAAACAAAAGCTGACTTCAAATTAAGAATGTCTTTGTTAAAAGCTATTCTTAGAAATGATTACAATGCAATGCCCTTGTTCATTGTTGTCATAAATATGTACCATATTTTTCTTCTGTAACATACTTCTGGTAGTCTAACTCTACTTTGGTAAAAGCTTAAAAGAAAATTTGGTAGGCATAGAATGATGAAATTCAGTACTGAATAGTCTATGGCAATAAATTCATCATTGAAAAATCTCACTGGCTCTTTCCAGATTCATTTATACCTACTGAAAATAAATTTCATACATCACCATAATAAATGCGATTCCCTTAACCAAAATCTTCCCTAGTCATGAAACTACAAGTTCTATAATAAAGCCCCATTTAATTTTTGAAATATCTTTTGCTTTTAAAAAATATTGCACCTTATAAATTTCGCAGAAATATTGAAGTTACACAATGTACAAAAACATTTTCTATTACAATATGGTTATAGACTCTTATTTCTTCTTCAGCTTTTACTTTACTATCATACATTAAATTTGTAGACCAATACCTCAATAAGCTGTACATTAGTGTAAAACTTTTTTTTAAATTACCCCCTTAACAATATTAGCATTCCGCCTGTACCTGTTATCCTACGTTTGTGAGAAAATAACTATTATTAATTTAAATGGCTAAGTATATTTTTCTTCATAATTTCTTTTTCTACATATGGCACTATTTAATGTTGTTTTCACATATCACGCACGTAAATTATCCTTTGGAATGAATAATTATGTTACCTGTTATTTTCTTGATCATTTTGATAATTTAAATTGTGCACAATTCAACATTATGTCAATACACATGATTCTTTTTTAAATACCAATTGGAATTGAATAGACCTTAAGTCTATTGGAACCTAAAAAGTAAGCTCTGATATTGGGGTTGAATAATTTAATACCTGATATTTAAACCTGGCATGATCTACATCCACACAGTATCAAAGCAGCCTATACCTGTCTTTTTATCTCTAATGCCTAGCGCACATTATGATCCTCCAGTCATCCAATTTTCAAAGAAATGGCAATTAGGTATGGAAATATAAACAAATGTCATTCTCCAGATCTAGGTTCTGTATTGATGATAACAATACTAACAACCAGAATTTTAGTGCATTTAAGCCTTCTTGTCATAATCAAAGCCAAATTGGCTTCAAATCCTAGACAATCACACAATTGGTCTGACGTCACTACAATTCTGGGCCAATCTAGCTTTTCCTTCTACAATAAAACATTAAATCTCTTGAAATTTAGATTTTTTTGATCTTATGACTATTCAGATCCTCGGTCTATAATATTTTACATGTTTGAATGTTATAATAAAACGCTATCCCAAATTCCTCCAAATGGGATCGTAGTGAGACTGGTAACGCGACAGGCTTAAGATTGCCAAACTAAAGCTGCTCAACTAAGATCAGAGGTGAAGCGTGCGTCTATTCATTTCCTATGAAAGTACATTCAGTTGCTCTGTATTTAAGATATGTGCGAAAACAGATTCCTGTATGATTTCAAAGGATTGCCCTATCAAAATATCTCAAGAATCTAAATTTTGTCAAGCTAGTGTCAGCTTCATGCTTAATTATATATAACTGAATAACTGTCAATTTTCTTACAAGCACTGCGTCATCTAAATCAGAAAAAAAGTACCGAACAAAATATGTACATATCAAATACTTCAACTTAAAAAAACGTGACAAAATCATCAATCACAAGGAATAATAAAATATTCACAAAATAAAACATAAAATTGTATTCCTTATTATGAAAGCTTTATATTGTAAAACACTTAAATTCAATTTGAACTGCTGCTGTTTTGAATATTCATAAACACATACATACTTACCAATTTTAGCCTGTTAAAAACCGATCACTTTAATATCACAACTTCTATATTTGCATCTTTCCCACTTGATAAATTTGTCCTAAAACTGGCAAGTACTTATATAAAGATTTGGAGCAGCAATGAGCATGATATTATCAACACTGATAGGTAATGCACAATGTTGGCAAAAGTTACAGGTAAAAGAAACAATGATACATTTCTTAAATGTTCTAACTTTTAATGTATCTACTGTAATGGCAGAAAGTTATGAAATTTCCACTCTTAGTTCATGACTGCCATTTTCATGGCAAATGTTTGCAAAATTCCAAAATTTGGTGCTGTGATATAAGTGAATGGTTATTTTGCAGCACAAAATGTTGATAAATCTAAAAGTTTCTTGCATGCATTTATGCTTCTGGTCTTACAGTAAGAGAGTAGAACATTATGATATTTATATTTACCGTATGAAATATAATTTTACAGTTGAAAATAGTTCTAAATAGTGGCCACCTCTCTATAAAGGTCACCTGTCTACAGTGACCACTGTCTTCATTTTCCATGGGTGACCTAGCCTAGACAGACAGGTTTAACTATATTTTTCATTGATTTGACACACATGAATTATTTGTCCTAGTGCTATCACTTGTTCGTTTTCCCTAAAAAAAACCAAGCATGAAATATATCTTCTAATGAATGGTGGTGGTGGTTATTTTACCTGACTGCTAAGAAAGCATAAATGCTTGTAAGTAAGCAACCAGACGGCAGACGGCTTTAGGTCCTCTCCGAGGGACCTGCTAATGAGGATTAATGCCTTACCAAAGGGCATTGGTGCATCGCCTTGGTTTCGAACCCGGGTCACCGGATTACGAGACCACTTCTAATCCCCTTCTAATCTAGGCTAACGTCGCACATATTCTGTTCTTTTTATTGACATATATATCTCAAACTAAGAGGAAAATGGAGATCTCAAAGAATGCTCCATCTAATCACATAACAGTAGTACAAATAAACCCTGACTTTTCCTGCTTATTGTAGGTTTCAAGGATAATTGAAAAAGAGAAAGAATCAATCTGGTCTTCAAACCGAGGTAGCAAGAATTCTATGGCTTTCACAAATAATGTGAATGTGTAAATAATGTGAATGTGTAAATATCCGCTTCATATCCATTCAATTAAAGCTTATAATATTTTCCAAAAAATCACACAACTTCACTGCATGAGAAGTTAATCAAAATTTGTACAATGCATTGGCAAGGACATCTAAATAACTTTTTTAAAACAATGATTTTAAAATACATGAATATCAACAGATGGGTCATTATACACAAACGTAGACACCCAGAAAGGCATTATTTACACTGTACAATGATTTCCATCTTGGCACCTGACCGATAGTTCATTGAGATGGGTTGAGGGGTGTTTCTTCTGTGACATCCATACTAATATCAGCAGTGGGACTACTGCAGACTGATACATCTGCTGGTTTGTCTGACTGAGTAATATCTGACATTGAATGATGACTAGGAGTCTTCTCCAGCCCCATCCCATCATCATCGCTGTCCTTGGACTGCTGGATGGGCATAGAGTGACAGTTGGTCACCTTGTCCCCTGGCTGGATGGGAGCCTGGAGCTCGTTCCTCACTACCTGTGAACTGTTTGTTTCAAAGAAAGGGGTTCCGGTGATCGGAGCCGTCTGAGGCATTCTTGTCCTGTTGTTCAGCTCTGAATCAATTGCCTCCATGCTCTTTGCTTTCTTCATTCCCTTTAAATGCATGCTCTTATCCAGCTGTAAGTCTTTATCAGTGCTTCCCTTTTGTTCCAAGTTGATATTCACTGTTGCATTGTTGCCATTGATGTTTTGAGAGTATGCGGGTGAATCTCGAGAGGCTAATCCCGAGTACATTGGAAGTTTGTTTGGGAGACATGGCTCAAAGGCACTGCTCCAGACCTGTGAGTTCACTTCCTCATCTTGCTGCAAATCTACTTTCTCTCTCCTACCACAAGCCTCAAGGATTGAAGTCCAGCAAGGAAGGCACACACATGGCTTCTCCTTACCATCCTTGGTGTAGCGGAATGGTTGGGTCGCAACGTAACTCATGAGGGCACACATGAAGAACTCCAAAAGACGGAACGTGAATTGGTAACTCCACCAGGGCCACGGGTCAGGGATCTGCTTCTGACCACCGACAGGTCCATAAACCACCAGCATGCCATATACCTGCAGGAGCGCTATGAGGAGACCCAAAAAAGCTGTCACCAGAGTTATTCTTATCGCACTACCCCAGTTGTTTCTAGGTTTGATCACTGGACGCTCTCCAGGCAGAACAATGGATGCCGTCCTCATGCTGAGCCGGCTTATCTCCCTGAACTTCCTTTGCGACGACTTGTAGAGGCGGCGGAATATGACCAAGTAACTGACTGTAAGAAAAACACCCCATATGACAAATGCCACTTGGCACGCCAGGAGCAACGCTGCTGCAGAGGCATAGAGTCCTACCACAACATCGGCTATGAAGGCAAAGGCAAAATGAAAGATGACAACCCCCGCCAGGAGCTTCGGCTTCTGTATAGTCGGTGGTACCAGGCGGGTTTTCGTCGATTGCAGCAAGGCCATAAAGAGAATACTAAATGCTGAGGTCAGGCAGGGGAATCCTGTACCTAGGAACAGGTAGGCTACAACGTTGGGCCAGATACCCTTGTAATTGTAGGCATCCACAAGCAGATAGACAGCCCGGATGACACCCATGAGGAGCATCAGCAGGTTTAGGGCGATGAAGTAGCCATAGCTGAGCAAGCGTCGCTGTCGTAATTTGATGATGCTTCCTAATGAGTAGATAGCGAGAAGAGCAAAGAGGACTCCAAGCAGATAGATGTGAAATGGCCACGCCCATTTGTACTTAGGTAGAGCATCATTCCATGCTGGTACTGGTTCTGCAAAGGGTGAATCATCGGGTTGTCCGGTTGGTTCCCCCTCAGGCTCTGGTTCACCCTCTGGTTCTGGTTCAGGCTCAGCTCCTCCCTGCATTAAAACAATAAGAAATAGAACAAAAAATCAATAAATGAGGGGCAATTCCATGATTTGTAAATGAAGAGGCATTTATATATTCCGAAAATTGTTGTGTACTTAAAGCGATACTGAACTTATGAAATTTCTGGCCTAGCGTACTTTTCACAGGGACATCTCATGGTCAACTTGCCCAAAAGTGCTTAACCCAATACCTCAATCCCACTTTGCACACAGAGGACTCGATGGAAGAACCAACAGCACAGCTAGTAAAGCAGCGAGTTACGGGACCATCAGCCTTTTCACACACGGTTAAAATTCATCGTCTCTAGAGCTGATTAGTTTAAAACTGTTTAACTGAACAGCTTTAAAGTAAATTTTCCCTGTGTGAACGTCATTTATATGATGTTCAGACAGATACATAGTCGCGATTCATACGCCGTTCAAAGCAGGCTGCAAATACAAAGTCAGTATATAGAGAACAAGACATTTTGTGTGTGAATGGATATACGTGTTTAAACTGGTCTTTAAACGCTCAGTAGGGCCGTTGCGCATTTACGAGCAGCAACAGAGCAGTGAATCTCGAACGACCGCGCTAAAATTGTCGATGTTGTATCTAAAGCTGATTAGTTTAAAGCTCTTTAAACTAATCAGCTTTAAAGAATTTTAACCGTGTGTGAAAAGGCTGCATCTTGCATTACTGCTAGAGCTGACCTGAGATGGCGCTAGAGGGGATTTTGCAGTAGTGATTCTAGTACAGTATGGTTTTAAGGCATGCCACTTCCGTTTCAAAAGAGTGACTGGGTAGGATGTGCCCCCCCCCCCACCCCTTCACCCGTCTGCCAGTCAAATCAAATCGTTTATAATCCTTTTCATTCCTGTTTAAAATACCAATACATGTAAATAGACAGCTTGATCGTTTTTCCTCTTTCTCTTTCCAATCATTTGCAATATTCTTGTAACAATATCACTGTCATTGTAATACTTGAGATTGTAATACTGAAAGCAAGAAGTTGTTGATTAACAATACAAATGTTAAACAGTGGTAATAATGAAGACGATAAGAGATTTTAAAGAGACCAATCTCAAGGCACTGTACCAACAAATTTTGTCAGGGAGAATAACTTGCACAATATCTCATCAATACATCAATATTACCTATTCTTTACTTAATCAAATGAGTTGTTAGGTTTGTCATGACTCAATTTATTTTTTGATTTAGATTTTATAATATTTCAAATTTATAATCTCAGATTTTGTTTCGTCAATGCTGATTAATTTTCATAAATTTTGACTAAGAACTCTAGAATGAGTAATTTAGATAAAGCATTTTTTTAGTTGTTATTTAATGTTCTCAATTCCCTTTGACAACCAATATTTTTTCATTTAGATGACATGTGCAGTTGATACATTATCCTTTACTGTGCCTTTATTCAATGAAGATGGTTTTGTAACAATCAGTATCAATTGTGATCATTAAAGGTCACTTTCCATGTAATCCTTATAAGTAAATTTGGAAAATTTAAGAGTACAAATATGTGTCTTATCTATTATTAATATGAAATAATTTCCTGCACTGGTTCAAAGAATCATGGTATAAATGGCAATCAAGAAATAAAAGGCCTATGTCAGACCATGCCTTAGTCTCAGAATGATATGAGCCTTCTTTCATCATATTTATTGAGGTATATGTAGTCAGAGTAATACATGTATATTATCAAATCAACTGAAAAATAGGTTAATGAATATATAGAAAGTTAGAAAGATAAAAGGGAATATGGGGGTAATCATTGGTACTGTACATGTATGTGTTGTTGAATATTGCTAAGTACATGTTCTATGCTGATTTATGCTGATTTATCCTAATTAAGGATTGATCAATAAAATAAACAAATCATTGGGGGGGGGGGGCAGGGATATGGCCAGAAGAGTAAGTTTTACAAGCAGTTCACTTGTTCCTGCTTCTTGAAAAGAAAAGTGATTTGAATCATTGAACACTAGTGTGCACTGTGCATCATGATTACAAATATTATAGGACAAACAAAACATATAGACTAAACAATTAGAAAATGTATGAATTTGAAATAAACAGTAATCAGCAACAAATTTTGAGATATATATATATAAGTACGGTAATGAATTCTCAACATTTAAATGTACTAAAGGAGAAAATTGGGACATCAATATCAAAGAGTAGACTGATGGACATTGGGCAAACGTAAACAATAAGTTTTCTTCAAGGATATTTCTCTTCAAAATAATAATTGTAATTATATATTTAATAGTACCAGGAGATGGTACAGCCAACTTTTCTTAGTAGTGGTCTTTGTGATATAGTAGATAACAATTATATTTTTCAGTTCCAACACTTGCATTTAAAATACCAGTTGATTTTTAAGAACATTTAAAGCAGGAAGTGACTAAAATACTTCTTTTCATGAACTAGAAAAGAGATGACCTGTTAAAGGTGTATGTATTTCAATTTCTATTTGGTTGACTGATTTTCATAAAAGCAAAAGATAATACCCTGGATTTTGATAGTTGATGTATTCAAAGAAGTTGAATGGAGATATTCATAGAGACATATTTGCCTAAAGGATAAAGAAATGTATTCAGTTATGCCATAAAAAAAGACTTCCGCTGCTTTTCCACTTGATTTTCTTATATCTCTGGTATATCCTGAAAAGCAGTAATAATAATGTGAGAATCAGAGATGTATGCTTTCCAAAACTGGATCTGATTATGGTATACAAGTAAATGTAGTACTCCTCGAATTATTCTAAGTTGAATACAAATTAAATGTTTGTACACAATATTTGTGTACAAACAAATATTTGTTCTTATGGGGGAGTTTATAGTTTAGTTTGTAATATCAAGCTTAGTCAGAGATATTTCCCAGTCTTGGCATATCTTGCAATAATTCTCCATCCCTAACTTTTAGATAAGAGGAAGTACGTCATTAAATTTCTATTTTAAAAATCTCTTCCAGCAAATCTGCAATCTTAACCAAGCACAAAATGGAACTTTGGCCAAAGTGTTAATAACATTGGATGTTCCAAGAGAGAATCACTGTTCTTGAGTTAAATTATACCTGTCATATGGATGGATGTATTTCAATATATTGACACAGAAGTTTAAATATTGGTCACCTCAACAAAGCACGCGCCCAGCTACCAAGCGATTGCGCAATAATTCTTCACTTCCGGCCAAGGCTCGCCCAGCTAGTGAATTTCTCTGGCAGTATCAATGGCATACGCGGGCAAGCATCGGATTCACCTTTGTTTACATAAGGCAAATTCTTTAGGTATTTTTCATCTGTGTTTTTTGATAGAGTCATTTTGAAAAGGGTATAATGTGGACTATTTAAACCTACATGTAATTTCAGATACAACATCACCAACAATACCCTCTTTTCATTTCAGGCATGTCATTATTTTCCATTTCATTTTTTATGTTCTTTAGATGCTACCTTTAATGGGCAACTCCAAAGCTAAGAATAGGTGTACCGGTAATCAAATTTTTCAAAATGAGAAGTCATATCATGTAAAATTTCAGATATATCACCTGATGAATGGTAACTGCATAATAAGCATAAATGAAACTTGTATCTACTTTAATATGGATTGTACTCCTCAAGGAACTCCTGCTACAATAGCAACAGAAACTACAGATTTAATATAGCAATATACCAAGAAACAAATTAAAACTCTTAGTTAGGAACAATTAACAGAACAGAAACTATACAAAGTACGCAGTAAATGCTTCATTAAAGAAAATTTCAGAGTGAAATAACACCATCAAATTCAAAACTAGGGGGTCCAATATAACAAAATGCACCAAGAAAAAAAAAACATTAAAAGTACAGACCTGCCAACCTCTGGAGATCAAAAACTGTATTCTTTAATCCCCAAAGTTGTATTTTACTGACAAAAGTTGTATTCTTAAAAAATAAACACGGACTGTTACGCGAATCAATGCCTCTTGCAGTTCCTACATACAGGAAGATTGTTTTAAAATGGATTATTGGTTAAATATGCATGATTTCGTCGCGACTGGTGTGTTCCATGAACCAATAAACATTCCCAAATTGCCTATGTAAGATGCTTGAAGGATACTTTACAGGACAGAATGGGCATTTTGTCATTGAAAATTAATTCATTAGTGAACAAATTTAAATTATATTAACAAAAAAAAACAAAAAAAAAATTGTATTTCATTGAAGAAAATTGTACATGTACTGTCGTATTTGCTTCTAAAAATCGTATGAAATACGACTAAATTGTACTGGTTGGCAGGTCTGAAAGTACCCCCTCCCCTCCCCCCAAAACCAACTCATATAAATTTGTATTTATAATTTTGTTTTCATTTGTAAAGCCCCGCCCTGTACCTTAAAGCAACAGTACATGGAACAGCAAATTTACATACCAAACAAGAAAAGAGAATCTGAGATAACAGCAAATGGATCATAATTTAATGGAATAAGAAGGGAGGAGATACTAATACTTTATTAGTACATGAATGAAATAAAGAACAGATAGAAATGATGGAAGGAGGAAATGGGTTCAATGCAGAATACCCCCATCAGTAGGGTTAGGGTTACCCTTACAGTAAGGGTCAAGGTTAGGGTCAGGATCAGGTTTTGTGTTAGGGTTAGGGTTAAAGTTGAAGTTAGAACTATAGAGTTTGGGTCAGGGTTTTTTCCGGTCACTTGTGTGGTGGGGTATTCTGCAACAGCTTCAGAAGATTCAGAGAGGAGAAATTTACCTCAGGTTCTGGTTCAACTTCTGGATGAGGAGAGGGTTCGCTGGTACCTTCAGGGGTAGGCTCAGGCTCAGGTTCAACTTCTGGATGAGGAGAGGGTTCGCTGGTACCTTCAGGGGTAGGCTCAGGCTCAGGTTTGCTGGTTGCCGTTGTCTCTGCAGTAGGCTCAGGACTAGAGACTTGGGCCAAACTCAGCCCACACCAAATGATCAGGAGCAGGAGGGTCGCTTGGTAAACACACCTTCGTGCCATCTTGCCTTGAGAGAAATGCTCCGGTTTACGAGTGTTGTAACAGAAGATGAATCACAACATTGTGATTGGCTGGAATATGTGGGTTACGTCATGTCAATCTGTATGGCAGAAAGAGAAAGATAGAATGCAATATTTACAGACTGGTGGCCATGTACTTATTATAGTAAGAGATGAATAGTGATTTTGATTATTTAATCTGATTAATTGTATTAAAATTGTACAAAAAGTTAAAACTAATAGGGGAAATAAAGAGAGGATGTATGAGTGTCAACACAAGTCAATTAAAGACTAATTCAAAATATGAATCATAAATCCAGATTCTGGTATATCTGCTATGCAGTGTACCAAAAATTATGGAAAATGAAAACAAGTGTTTAATATTCATTGATGATTCCCGTAGAAATCAATATTGGCATTATGATAATTACATGTAGGTCACATTGCATCTATCAACACACATCTGTTATAGTATGCATTTATATACTTGATACTTGATGAGGTAATCCCTGAAGCAGCTTTTCCAAGCTATATATGTAGATGTACACCATTTCTGCTTATTGAGATGAATTACAAAAGTGCATCTTACAAAATAAATTAACAGTAAACCATAATTACATGTATAACTGCATGTCATATATATACAGTTAATCCTGCATGACTAAGAGTTGCCGGGTCAAATAGACTGTTTAGACCAAACTACATGTATGCAAAACATGTGGTATTTACAATTTCTAATTCAAATTTTTACATACATGTAAGTCAAACTAACTATTTTTTGTAGTCCCAACAGATTTGACTTACATGTATGCAGAGTCAATCATCTTTAATTCTTTATGACTCATATTTTGTCAAGAAAGAGAAACTATATTTGTCATTACCGGTAAGTATCCTACTCCAGTATAAATAGCTCTGCGCCTCTGCTATCATAAAACATCTAAATGCGACTGACATTATCCAGTAATTTAATGAGGTCATCTACATGTAGCTACATGTAATTATTCTTGAGTTGATTAAGTACAACTGCATTCTTCACAGGCAAATGATAGATAAGATTTTAATCAAGGCACCTTATACTATAGAGAGGATCATTTTAACCATTTCAAACCACCAGCCCTCTTAACAGCCTGGTTTATACTCCAGTGCTCTGCGGATATGTAATGAGTTGATTATGCAAGGTGGAATGAACATCAATATGTGACAGACAAATGCGAAATCTAATTAAACTGCATCTATCAGGATGACAATAGAATGAGTCAGTGCTCTAATTGACGTTTTGTTTTATGTTCATATGTATGTGGGCGTGGCATCGCTCTTACCATTTACAGCGTACAGTATGTCCATCTAATTTTTCACAAGCTAGAGCCATATCCAATATACTGTACAAAATATGATTTTTTTTTTTCTGGTCCCACTATTTGGAATGGTCTCCCATTAAACATTTGTTCCTGCTCCTCAGTCAAATCATTCAAGAGAAATCTCAAGACTTACTTTTTTTTCCTTTGGGATTATTTTTTGACAATGAGATGTGTGAAGTTGTGTGGGATGTGAACGAGGTTGTGTACCCAGGCTGGGTTCATGTGGTGCACAGCTTTTTGAATAACTTTACACAGCTTTACACAACAAATTTTACAGAGTATGCACTTGGAGAGCAAAATAATTATTGTTTTATTTACTATTATGTAAAGCGCTTTGAGCATGTTTATGTAAAGGCATTATATAAATATCAATATGTATGTATAATTGTATGTATGTATGTATGCAAATGTTTTACCTGCACAATACAAACAGGGAAATGTATTTATATGCAAATGAACAATCAGAATTTAAAAAAAAAAATGACATGACAAAATAACTCCTTGTTAAATTTCATTCTTATTATTAAAGCCACGCTTCCCTGTGTGTGCAAAGTAGCATCACGAGTTACAACGTAATTCGACCAACTTTGGCAATTTGTTGGCAAATTTGGTTTTGGTACACTGTATGTAGGTCAGCGGGACCCTATTGTACAAAAGGACTATTATAACTAAGGTCAAGATCAGAATGGTTTATGGGTTACAATTGGAAAATAATACTTGTCCAATTTTCAGGGTCAGTGATGTCATTGTTAGTGATCAATGCAAACATGTACACTGTTGCCCATAAAGTTTGAATACGTTTTTAAAACCTGTGTTCATATAATGACTGTGACAATATGATTTATTCTTGATAGATCAGAACTTTATTGACCATAAGATTGATCAATACAATTCTGGGAAGAATTAAATTTTATGTGTGAAGAATAAATCATGTTGGAGAGAACTATTGAACTCACGTCACTTAAATTAAAACAATTGGGGTGTACTAATGCTGAAATTCTGCAAATGCGGCTCGTTGTTTATCTTTAAACTAAAACTCAATGGTGAAGTTTCATATAAATTTCGACTACAGTACAGTGTATGTACATGTAGTCCAATAATGCTACATGTATAACTCTATCTAATTTCACTTTGACTTTGTATATTTTTATGGTATCAATCTATCGGGTCAATCAGTTGGCACACAGTTGTTTTATTTTTCAACTGGTTGAGTGATAATTAAAGGGAAGTTCTCTGATGTGTAAACAGTATGCAAATATTTATCATTACCATCACAAATATCACTAAAAAATGAGAATCATTGCCATGCACTCTATTTTATTGATTTAATACATTTAATTTGTGGCCTGTCTGACCATGGATGTATAAAGCCGGAAACCCAATCAAAACTGAAATCAATTATGCTTTGGGTGGTTCTGACCGCTTTATCATTTCCTGTGTTGAAGATGTACAAGTCATGTATGCAAATCTGATAGTTAGCTGCATGCCTAACATGTCCATATATACTGGTAATATGTAACTAATATATTAGTCATAGTAAAAACAAAACAACTGTGTGCCAACTGATTGAGCTGATATCACAAAAATATAGAAAGTGGAAGTGAAATAAGATACTAACTGGAAGTCTAACAATTGCTTTTCACATACCGGTATTAATATTGTGAAATAAGTTTGAGGATGACTGCAAGGATTTATGTTTAATATAGAAAATTAGTAATCATGAAGAGATTCATATTTCATGTCGACACTTTTATCAATAAGAATATCTCACTTTTATTGGAGTTAAAGGCTGCATGGGAAAATATGATTAAGATCAATCACGTACATGTATATACATGATATAATATTAGCCGGAATGCAACAATATTTACATAATAAAATTGAACCACAGAAATTCCATTCAGGATTCAGCATAAAGAAATTAATGTTACACCTGTATAAGGTCGGAGTCTGATCACACAATGGTTATGGATATTTACATATTTAATGCAGCCTTGCTCCCTTTTCCCAACTAAGTTGTATGCTTTTCACTAACCTCAATTTGTTATGACACTGCACTGTTTTATTCTATTGGAGAAATATAATTATGTATTAAGAACAAGCTGTATCCATGATAAAATAGTAAAAGCAGCATGGGGAAAAGAACATTAGCAGATTTACTGGTTATTGTGGTGTTGCAGTTACATGTAAGTAACATTTCAGCTGGTATACCAAAAAGTACTGGGTAGATCTATCTAATATACCGGTATATATGGTATTTCATATTAGAGATTATTATGTACCGTATGCTTATTGTACAATATGTATCTTATTACAAAGCAAGAAGCAAGAAGGAAGATAAGATGATATGCAGTAACATACATGTAATGTAAACATGCAAAGTACTAAGCAGGTCTTTCTAAAAAACAGTCAGAACTCTTGTGTTGACCTCATATAGACATACTGCATGTACAGTCATGTGAAGAGAAATGAAATGGACATGGAAAGCCCATGAATTATGCATCTGGTGCCTATTGTCAGAAACTTGATCATCTCCCTAATGAATACATGTACATGTCATTGTTTAATAGGTATGAGCAATTGGTTACCATAGCTACAGCATACACTACTGAGTCACGGCTTTTGATGAGCGACACCTACATGTATAGATCTGCATCATCAATCTGCATCATTCATCATCCCTCTCTGACCATCTCTTCCTACTTCCTTTCAAATTTCTACTTCACGTTTCCATCTTATTTTTGATGAAATAAAAATAGTACTTTTTTCAGAGGGAGCATTAGGAACTATAGATAGTGAAAGTAATAAGGACTATAATGCTTGTACCACATGGTATAGATTACAATGTACACTGTAGCAATCAATAACGGCTTACCAGTCAATGTAATAACCTTGATCTACACAATGGCTTCACACACAGGATCCTGCCGCAGATAATCAAATAACAAGAGGAAGATGAATTTGATTACGTACAGGTTTTCAATGTGAAAGTCAGTCTGAACATTATCTGTTAAACATCCTGATTTCAGTCTTTAGTTTAATGTTAATTGAATCTCACAAATTATTTCATGTCACGTATTGGTAATCAATGTTCTTGAAATGTATAGAACCTGAATAGCGTGTGGATGGATGAAAGTGTATGCAAACTCATTTGATGTCTCAATAGTGAATGAGCAAGTGATGAAACGCAGTCGAAAGACACAATTTACACATGGTTTTATACGATTGGAAAATAAACTACCGGTAGTTATTGGACATGATCATATGCAGGTCCATTAATGTAAGATAAGTGGTAGGTACGCAAAAAGAAGCATATATGAAGTAGACCCAGGTAAGCTAACTAGAAGGTGCAACAGACTTGGTATACCCGGAATGTTACATGTACATGTACATGTAAGTTATCTTCAGAAGGATTTACATGTATTTGAATATCAATACAATTGGATCATAGTACACTATTGCTCCTATAAATTTAACTTTCATATGTAGTTATTGATATTAATTGAAACATGAGCCAGCCCAATTTGTAAAATATAAGGGTGTGAGCAGTTTCAGTCACCCATTAAATTATATATACCAGTATATATTTCTTTTTCTTTCATTTTAAGAAATGCTGTCTAGATACAAAAAGGTGGAGGTTAGAATTTAGAATAATGTATCTTCATCAAATTTGTTTTAATTATTATTATAGATTATTCATATTGATTTTCCATCATTATAATTCATTTTTAAGCAGTCGATGTTCATAAATACTGCACATGAATATGAGTGCTTACCCACTTTTGAAAAACTGCAAATATTGTCCTGTATTAATCAGGCTTTGAATGAAAATGTAAATTTGCAAACAAAGTCTCAGATTCTTTATATCTGCATGTCTGTAGGCATATAATATGAAGTCGGTATACCATCGTAGGTACAAAGAACGATGTTTACAAATTGATGTACAGTACATGTACTCACCACAACGTGCAAGGTCTACTGGTATCCCAATTGTAGGCCTCCAGCCTCTTCACAAACAAAAGACCACTCAACGAATCAATGCACAATGCACGAATCAATAACAAAAGATACCTTCATCAACTTACAACATGTAGGACAGTAGGACACCCTACTACTGTATCTGCCCTTCCAAAAGAAAATATTGTTGAACAAAAGATTATACCAAAATGACTTGTATCCTCCAAAGTGAAGATACATGTACTTGTAGATCTTGGTCTTCCAATTGTTTCAGAGAGGAGTGTCAACGCAAGTGAAACTGATATACCGGTAAATGACTACTGATATTGATGACTACTGCTATCAGTATCAGACTGTCAATACACTCAGTCTAGGGCATTGTCCACACAAGCACACAAACGTAGTGCTACTATACGATAAGAAGAGAGACGTAAAAGCGTGTGTAAACAGTGGCGTGTGTCATTGGCTGGCTCGTGCATACATAACTATAATGAGGATTATATCATTTAGCTTGTACATACAAACAATGTAGTTGTATAGCCACAGGGCACCAGCATGAAATACAAAAATAATTTGTTTAAATATGATATTTAGAATGACCTTCTGTGTGGGTGTCCGGTTATTTTTTTTTTGAAGGAAACTGGTTAAAATGGCCATGGATGGGAGTCATGGGACAATTAATGTAGCAATTCAACTGTTGTTTTGTCTTTTTTAAACTCTGAACCAGGAAAAAACAAATTGTTAAGTCTTCATGAAAGCTAAACTAATCTTTCAATGATTTTCAAGTACTTGTACATGTACGTTATAGGTCCATAATCTGTTTTAACAATTTGTTTAGAATAATGGCTTTATTCCTTCAAAGTGAATTAAATGAATGATATTATAAGTTTATGTTTTCAAACAAACATCCAAAGCTACATTGTGAATTGCCCTTTTCTCCAGTTAATTTTCTAAAGATTACAACCCATACAAAACAAATTCTTTATAAAGCTGCATGTAAATAATAATGAGGGGATCTGTTTAGACCAGGGGGCAATATGTACATGTACATGTACCTCAAGAGCCCCGTTACATGTTTCACTCCAGAATGCAACAACTCAGCTCAACTCATGCTTTAATTACTCACTCACATTGTTAATGTTTCCCACAGAACTCTCTGAAGCAGCAAAACTTGATATGACAACCTCAAATGCACTTTCTGACGCACCTTCTTTGTGATGAAAAGAAACGCAGGAGGACAATTAACTGCTGGATGTGATTGTGAAAGTGAACTCTGAATTTCAATGCAAACTGAAATAATCATAGAATAGAATGGCGAATCGAAAACAACATCCAAGGCAAAATCCCTCCGGCCCTCAAACACAGACACATTGTACTCTACCTAAATCAACAATCACCCGATGGCGCTATGCTTTTCTCCCGGTCAAACTCTATTCCATGGAACTTCAATTCCCAGCTAAACTGAACTTTACATGAAAGGGACATGCAAATCAGTAATCTCTGCACCTTGCATCTACAAATCTTATGTTGAAACTTTGAAATCAAGAGTAATCATTTCAGAACTGAATCTATTCATACTGTACTTTGAAGAAAGGGGTTAACCTTCTCAGACATAAACGCAAATGTCTTGTCCTCAACTTTACAGTAAGCCAAAACTAGATGGAATTCGACTGCGCGCAGTCGAAAATGATGCCTCCGTCATAGAGCAATTTTACAAACCGAAACGGAAGAAATTTTTCAAATTCAAGTAAGTGAAAATTCTCCAGTGGTTCTTGAGATATCGCGATAACGATCTCAATGTATGGAATTTCATAAGTTGACCTCTGTGACCCTTGACCTTTGACCTACGTGCTCCAAAATCTAATCAGATTGTCTTCCTATGGTGATACACACTATCATTAAGTTTGAAGTTTAAATCTCCAGTGGTTCTTGAGATATCATGATAACAATCTCAATGTATGGAATTTCATAAGTTGACCTCTGTGACCCTTGACCTACGTGCTCCAAAATCTAATCAGATTGTTTTCCTATAGTGATACACACTATCACTAAGTTTGAAGTTTAAATCTCCAGTGGTTCTTGAGATATCATGATAACAATCTCAATGTATGGAATTTCATAAGTTGACCTCTGTGACCCTTGACCTTTGACATACGTGCTCCAAAATCTAATCAGATCGTCTTCCTATGGTGATACATACTATCCTTAAGTTTGAAGTTTAAATCTCAAATGGTTCTTGAGATATCGCGCTAACAAACTCAATACAAGGAATTTCATAAGTTGACCTCTGTGACCTGTGACCTTTGACCTACGTACTCCAAAATCTAATCAGATCGTCTTCCTATGGTGATAAATACTATTCCTGAGTCTTAAGTTTAAATCTTAAATGGTTCTTGAGATATTGTGATAACGGTCAAACGGGACGGACGGACGGACGTACGGACGGACGGACGTACGGACGTACGGACGTACGGACGGACAACCCGAAAACATGATGCCTCCGGCACCACCTTCGGTGGCGGAGGCATAAAAACTATGGATCAACAATATTTTCAAGGGAGTGTGCTACCCAGTTGTTCTCCCTATCAAACTCCTATCAACTCATAATCATAGCCACATGCTGTACAGTACATTGTATAATAAAAGAAAACAATAAATCATTTATACAGCAGTAAACTTTGCACTGCACATACATGTTGGATCTGTTGAATCACTGACATGTTATTTGATCATATCCTGCTTCTTGTGAGACGGGGGATCGGGGGATCACCTTCTTTGCCAATTCTCGCTACCCTAAATAGGTACGAAAATCTCGAAATTCGCGAGACGAGGTAATTTTCACTCTCTCGGGTCGTCACTACAACTTCCGGTATAGAGTCCCATCCCGCTGGCGCTAGCGCCTGTGTTCGCTGTGCAGAGTTTTCACGCACGCTAAAATCGATGCCAATCAGTGTAATTGGTACAGATTATAATATGCAATGGAAAGCTTCGGGCAGAATTAGTGACTTTAGCACAAAAGGCCGTTAAACTCTACCGTGAAAGAGAGGGTTGTGATCACGAACGCCTGCACAGGAAGCTGTAATGTCGAAAAGCTATCCCATAATGCAATGCGGATTTCAGGATTTTCCCCGGATCTCGGCAGAATCGCTATTTGGGGTAGCGAGAATTCTTGGAGAAGGGACAAGATGTGGCCTGTGGTGGCAAATGACGAAGACTTATACCCCTATACAGTAGGTCTAAATCCCATTCAAAGTTCTCTGTATTAATCTCCTATTCTCCTTCATCATTATGAACGAATGAATCCATACATGTACATTAATATGTACAGTAATGTATGACAGATTTGTGGAGAAGTATCTCTGTGACAGATTTATTCCATATCTTATTCTGAGAAATGATATGACATTGTCTTTTGAGAGCCAGAGTAGCATTAACTCACATTATTTAGCATAGAGTTTAAACTTATACCTTTCTGGCTCTCAACAGACGATATAATCTGAGAATATTTATCTTCCATCACCAATCCATTATTTAAAGGGTGTTTTCAGCAGCTGTGCATACATGTACATCAAACCCCTGGATTATGATTCCAATGTTACAGAACACAATTATACGCATGAGAGAACAACCAATCAACAAGATTGAGTATTGATCAGTTTGAAGGAAGTTTGGCAGGAAACCTATAACTTCTGTGCCTGTACATGAAGGTGCGATATTATAATGTATGATCATTCAACAATGGTGGAGTAAAAGACCTCAAACTAAAATGTACCTCCGAAAACAAGCAACTTACAACAGGTCCGATAGCGCATTTCCCCATGCACTATCAAAGACTTACAATGCAAGTAGCCTACCCAAAGTTAGGAATTACAGACTATAGTCTTTACAGAAGGCGCATTTATACTGTCAAATACCTCATTTTGAAAAGTCGCGATGTTTCGCGCACCCGTTCACACTTGTGCGGAAACATCACCGACTGAAAAGCTCAGTGATGTTTTGGCGAGTTTCAGTTGGTAATGCGCATGCGCGGCACTCCGATGCAAACACTTTCCTCTTTCTATCTTTCCTTGTTATTCTTTGTTTTTCCTTCTATCACCTTCTCTTATGTTATTCTTTATCACTTCCTTCTATCACTTTCTCTTTCTGTGTTTCCTTATGTTATTCTTTATTTATTTCTTTTATCACCTTCTCTTATGTTATTCTTTGTTTTTTTAATCATTCTATCACTTTCTCTCTCTGTCTTTCCTCATGTAATTCTTTGTTTCTTCCTTTTGTATCACCTTTTCTTATGTTATTCTTTGTTTTTTTATCATTCTATCACTTCCTCTTTCTGTGTTTCCTTATTTTATTCTTTGTTCTTCCTTCTATCACCTTCTCTTATGTTATTCTTTGTTTTTTATCATTCTATCACTCCCTCTTTCTGTGTTTCCTTATGTTATTCTTTGTTTCTTCCTTCTATCACCTTCTCTTATGTTATTCTTTGTTTTTTTTTTATCATTCTATCACTCCCTCTTTCTATGTTTCCTTATGTTATTCTTTGTTTCTTCCTTCTATCACCTTCTCTTATGTTATTCTTTGTTTCTTCCTTCTATCCCCTTCTCTTATGTTATTCTTTGTTTTTTATCATTCTATCACTCCCTCTTTTTGTGTTTCCTTATGTTATTCTTTATTTCTTCCTTCTATCACCTTCTCTTATGTTATTCTTTGTTTTGTATCATTCTATCACTCCCTCTTTTTGTGTTTCCTTATGTTATTCTTTATTTCTTCCTTCTATCACCTTCTCTTATGTTATTCTTTGTTTTTATCATTCTATCACTCCCTCTTTCTGTGTTTCCTTATGTTATTCTTTATTTCTTCCTTCTATCACCTTCTCTTATGTTATTCTTTGTTTTTTTTATCATTCTATCACTCCCTCTTTCTGTGTTTCCTTATGTTATTCCTTGTTTTTATCATTCTATCACTTTCTCTTTCTGTCTTTCCTTATGTTATTCCTTATGTTATTCTTTGTTTCTTCCGTCTATCACTTTCTCTTTCTATCTTTCCTTATGTTATTCCTTATGTTATTCTTTGTTTCTTCCTTCTATCACCTTCTCTTATGTTATTCTTTGTATATATCGTTCTATCATTTTCTTTAAGGACGACATCTAGCTCCGCTCCTGAAGTTACGTCACCTAACATCACGATGTTACAACTGCGAGCGTTTATACTTGCCAAACACGCCAAAACACGCCAAAAGATCACACTTCGATTTGGAATGTTTTGGAATTGGCATTTCTGCCGGTAATGCGTAGTTGCCCTTGGTAACATCGCGGCCAGGCTCCGGTTTGGCATTTTTTTGGCGTGTTTGGATGACAGTGTAAATGCCCCTAGAGACTTGCAACAAGAAAACAAAATAGAGGTCTAAAGAGGAGATGTATATACACTTGGTCTTTAAAACCAACACAGGTACAATTTCCTAATTACATAATCAAACTTCTACAAGATAACATGAAACAATCAATAAACATAATGTACACCTGTACATGTAATCATTTAAAGGCAAGCACTAAATGAGTCTTTTCTACATTCTGATAAAACGAGTGTGTGTGCCAACATGTCTGCCTTGCCCAAACACTCTGTACAATAGCTTAAAAAAGTTCAGTCCAGGGAGTTGCTCTGAATAAAAGAATATACCACCCTAGGCTGTACACTTGGCAATCAAAAGGGTTAGTAAGGAAATTCAACGAAAGCCATACAATGTACAAGTACCTTTCAGATTTGGCAACTGTTCGCATAATACAGTACATTGACGTCATTACTTTCATTCAAGTACTGTACATTGTAAATGTATGGTAAACTAAAGAGGGAATTTCACAAAAGTGATGTTACGAATTTTGACTAGATGCAGTCAGAAGTCTACATGTTGTACTTCACAAAATGTTAATAATTTGAAAAACATTTCATATAAACTGCTTTCTTCAAAATGCAGACATCTTTACAATGCCCTTTCCATTTATGCAACACCTCCTTAGTTGCTTCTAATATTAAGGTCAATAACCCACAAATGATGTTTGTGGGTAATTGACCTAAAATTAGCCTTTAATAAATGACAAGTACCGGTACAGTAGGTCTATGGATATACATGTACATGAACATACATGTAGTACATCATTCATATTACTGATTCTCTAATCCTTTTAGTTTGAATTGGCTCTTATTATTTGTTTTGAGAACATAATGACTGGTACTTCACATTATCATCAGGCTAACTTTGTTTTGACGCAGGGACGTGTTGTATTCAGGGACATGACCAAGGAAACAATGTACATGTTTTCACAATTAGGTTTCTCGTTACAGACAATGCCACATCATGATGTACAGATTCTAAAGTTGTTCTCATTGGATTATAGAGTCTCACTCTCAGTTTCAGGTTTTTGATGTGTAGGATTTGGACTACAGTTACCGGTATATGCTAAATGAATACATGTACATGTATTCAAAGATAATCAAGTTTTCCACCTGGTCATGGTCTCTGAACCTCAATGTCCTAGTTATTTCAATATTCACACATTAACTTGGGGTTAATATCAATCCCAACTCTGTCAAGAGAAAAGAGATTTTATGCCTTACAATAAGTGATTGATTTGGACAAATCATAACTCATACACTGTACATGTATAATACATGGCCAAGATCTCAACTACTACACTGGTATCATCGAATTCAAGGCATCACATCATGGAGTGATTCTTCCACTCTCTTCGCAGACGTTCAACTAGTTTCAATAGATAGAGATATACAGTACACCAATCACACATCAACAATCAGCCTCCTACCTGGAACCTCTATGAAACCTGTCACTAGTGATTTGCAGCTCCACATCTCAACATCCATTACCAAACACAACACCATAGGGGCACTCATTTCAGCGGGACCTTTCCTCACCCTCAAGTTTCTCCTCTTCATTCCAAGTGGACTCCAATCAATTCTTAAACCAATCCCAATGAAAAGGCACTTTCGATAGAAAGACTCTATCCCAAAGCTTGTTTCCTTGCAACGTGACCACAGTTTTTCTCTTCACTTCAAATTCATACAGATTTGTTTTTATTCCACTATTTATCTACATCTCAATTCTAAACTCAATCCACATAAATGGATGCTTTCACAAGAAAAACACAATTCAAAAGTTTTTTTTCCTTGCAGTCGGATCAGAGTAATTTCTCCTGGACCTTTTCTTGCCTCTTCGCTGCCTCCTCTGCACTTAGCAAAGATAAGATGTTTCTTGTCCACTCCTCATGTTCCATCTTAATCCTACAAGTACAATTAATTTGATTCATCAGGCAATTTCATGAGAAAAAAAGTACCGGTAAGCTTAATTCAAGAGGTTGTTTCCTGAGGAAGTACAAATTTCCTATTGATCTACAAACTGTAGTCTACTATGAAACAAAATTCACAGCCCTATCTGTACAACTGCACTTGGGCCCTATTTCAGTATTTGTGATATCCATGGTATGCGCCTGTATCCTGTAGGACCTTGGCACAAACAATTGGGTCAACCAAATACCGGTATTCATTTACTCCATTCATCATCAGAGATCAATTTCAATGCCAGTTTGGAAGTCAACCAAGCAATCACTTTCGGAGAAGTGGAGATTGCTCAATGGTAGAGCGGTTGTCTCGTACCTTGGAGGACCTGTGGGTCCAAAACCAAGTGGCTAGTGCCCTCTATTTAAAGGCAGTAATTTTGATTTCATCAAGTCCCTTGGAGAGGACTTAAAGCAGCCGGTCTCCTGCTTGTTTACTTACAAGCATGCACATGCTTTCTCAGCAGTCAGGTAAAATAAACCATCAACCCATTACATTTTCTTTTGTTTTACAGTGATGTAATTTAGTATGTTGCCAAAAAATTACCATTTCAATCTGAAGACAAATGAAGGGTAAAAAGCACATTTGTGATCTCACAGGAAATACAGTTTAATTACCATAAAGTGATCCTAAACAAAAAGTCATTAATTTAACCATAAAAGGGCATGGAGGTGATCTTGCTAATTACATGTACTGTACAGGCAGTTCCTGTATGGAATCCATCACAGTTCACTTATAAATATCTGAGTGGGTGGATTTGGATTGAAAACTGACGGAACAGACCAGGGACAACATTTAATTCAGAATTGTTCAGAGCATGGCCATGGCTGGTCCAGAATCTAGAGGTTTCCTTTCATTCAGTGATTGCCATCTCTCCCAATCCCTACATGTACCTGCTGCAAGCCGAAGATACTGTGTTTCACGAATCTATACGCCAAGCCAAAGTTTTTTTTTTTGCCAGCATCTAAAATTTGGGGATCGTGCCATCTTCGGCTGGAAGCGGCTGGAAGCAACTAGGGGCCTAGGGGGAGATTGCCTTGGTTGAGGTTGTTAGCCAGATTCTAGACTTCGGTAGGCCATGGCATGCTAGAAATAAGAGAATGTTTAGGTTGGCTCAGAAGGAAAATATGAATAATATCAGGAAAATGGTCCTCCTAAGGAGTACATGTAGATGGAAGTTATTGCTGATCTGCACGCTAAATTAAACGTGCCATTCATAAACCCAATAACTCCAAACCATAGGACTGATGATTTATTAGATCAACTTCCAGAGGAAAAGCAGCAGATGATGTGATTTTGCCCACATGAATTCCCTCAAGACCATCTTCTCACACCAATTCACTTATCCTGATGAAATCGCCATCACACTCTTTGGTCAAGTCAGCCTCTTCTCTTTGGTGACAGGGGAATAAAAGATCGCTCCCTCCTCTATAATTGCTCTAGCTGTCAAGTGTAAATGCTCTCAAAGTGTGACGGCAGGACATATTAAGAGCGAAGGTCTCATCTCATTAGGTTCAATTTACAGATGACTGATTTTATTTCAATGCATCATTCATCCATTTGATAGGATTGGTCGGATTGATAAAAGCAATGCAAAGAAGCTTACCAGTGGCACAAGCAATAGAGCACAAATAGGACAAACAAACAAGGCAATACAAACAGAATGAAATTAGTAGGAAATTGCAGAATAAAGTGAGGATTCTCCATTCAAAATATGGAGACTTCTGCAAATGTAAAACATTTTTGGGCATATTTGGTAATGAAGAAACAACTGTAATTGTTTAGACAAGCAGCTTCATATCACTCAGGACCAAACAGAAAAAGGAAACCAACTGAACTGAAATACACAAATGTGCTAGTACTAGATAAATTTGTTTTCTTCAACCAAAATTGATCACAAGTATGACTTCAAAGAATTGTATGAGGCTCTCATTTGCAACCACCTCTATTTTATAATGATGCTATAGCAAATTTGTACAATGTAACCTCCATTTATTACTGATACTATTCTGCATTACTGGAGCGGAACACAGCATTGCATAAAACCCTAACCCTATGGAAACCATCTTGTTTAACTTTAAATAAAAAATATCTTCAGGAGAAGAACTTTCTATGCTGACAAGTAACTACACACCGGGGAGAGCGACAGAACATCCAACCCTGAAATAGTAGGAGGGTTCTTGGAAAACATGTGGAGTTTCTCGGATTTGTTGATAATATACAAAGTGGGAGTACTGACAAATAAAAAACTATACCGTTGTTGGTGGGGGAGACTGACTGTCACAATTGTCACAAGATTTGATGAATCTAATCAATCTATCAATGGGACATGTGATGAGGTCACGGTCCTGACCCGACCAACGCTTCAAATCCTGGCTTCCTGGAGAGCTCAACAAAATCCTCAATTCAAATGAATGTATATATGCACGGTGTACAGGTGTACATAACACTATGCTTCATCAACTAGTGACTGTTGGCAGGAATATATGTACAAAGTTTCCAACAGATGTAATTATGTAAAAACATATCATTTTGACTTTACAGTAATGGGCAATTCCACGGTAACGGAAGGACACTCAGACAAGATTTTTGAACTTCAGGTTCATACTAAAAGAACTGTTTTATTAGTATAAGATGTGAAACAGTACAGATATAAGACCTATATAAGTGCCTTTAATTCTCCCAAAAAAAATTGTCATTATAGTTAAGTAGTTTAAGAATGTGCATATTAATTATCTCGGTAACGGAAGGACATAAAAATGGACATGGTTTTTCCAGTTAATTAGTGTTTATCCAAACTCTGTGAAGTTGATGAAGCTTTCCACTTGACTGAAACACATTTTGTTCCCCATAGTTTAATACATACTAATAAAACATTTCTTTTAGTATGAACCTGAAGTTCAAAAATCTTGTCTGAGTGTCCTTCCGTTACCGTGGAATTGCCCTCATGTATGTTCATGAGATTTTACAACCTTTAATTTTATGTAATCTTATCTGGTATTGGTTATTGAATTAATAGAAACTTTCTGAAAGAATCACATTCATAGAGAAAGATTGCATGTGTGTATTTGTAAAGACTACATGTGTGATATTTAAATGTAAGATGTCTGAAAATATATCACACCGGCAAAATATAATGACCAAGTTTATTATAAAAATGGGGGACAGTTACTGAGTCAGTGAGTGAGTGAAAACAAGAAAATGAAGAAAACAAGAAAATGAAGAAATCAATACAATCTGTCTCCTATTCTTCTTTTAGTAACTTGTAATTTTCGAACTCCATACATTTTCTCAAATAATACATCGAATATGAAAGCAAAAAGCGATACCAGTCCCAGTTCAATTCGTTTCAACCGTACCGGTAATCGGTGTTCTTTCTCGGCTTGTCTCCCGGGCGGCGTGGGCTACTCCCGGCTACAAGACTCACACCACAAGCCCTCATCCTCTTACGAAAAACAATCTGCTCAATCACCCAATTTTCGACTCAGAAAATCATGTTTAGTTTATCTACAGATTTCAAGATAAGACTTACCATACACGGACCAGAAAATTAATTCAAAACACGATTAAAGGACACTTCTGCTTTCCAAGAATCAAGCAACTGAGTAGGGTAGATCCTATAAGAATGCACTACAGTGATGTTTGACGCGAACAATGTCCTGGCACTGGCAGCGCAGGTCGAGGATTTGGAGAATGGGCAGGTGCATTATTTATAGATGCCGCGTGATGCAATAAACCAGCTGGAGGGGTGGCAGAACCATCGGGGAAAAAAAACGGGGGGGGGGGGGGAGGGGGGAGGGGTGTAGAGTTCCGTAGTGGAGAAAATAATCTAACAGACCCCTCCCCCTCCCCCATTGAGTTTAAGTTATCGAGGGCTCAGGGCTGGTGAGTGGTGACACAAGAAAGAAAGAAAGAAAGAGTGAGTGAGTGAGTGAGAGAGAGAGAGAGAGAGAGAGAACTTTTTGTCAATATATTCTAGTAAGAGCACTCACTGGCGTACTGATGGGGGGTTGGGGGGGGGGGGTTGCTCCCCCGATTAAATTCAATCGTGGTTCATATCTGAATCATAGAAGTGGTTTACAAATGTTGCTACATGACTTTCCGGGGTTTTTCTCACTTTTTTGTAAATGACACTACTGAATTTTATGCATTTGTTGGAAAATGACAAATTCACAAATTTGTAGTCAGGCAAACAAAACTTAAAAAACCTTAGAAACTCTGATAAGTGCCCCTTTACCTCTGATATTTGCCTTATTCAAATCTGAGAGGTGCCCATCATACTTTAACAAGTGCCCTTTTCTGTTGTAATAAGTGCCCCTTTCTCTTTAGATAACTGCTCCTTTTTATCTTTGATGAGTGCCGCTTCTCACCTCTGATAATTGCCCCCTTTTTTTCGTTCTAATAAGTGCCCCTTCCTCTTCAGATAACTGCTTCTTTTTTATCTTTGATGAGTGCCGCTTCTCACCTGTGATAAAATCCCTCTTTTAAATAAGAGCCACCTCCCCTTTTCCTAAATGCCCCTACCTGCACCTCTGATAAATAGCTCCATTAAAATCTCATATGTGTCCCTTTTCCTACGACATTTACCAAGTTTCCTTTGTAATAAGTGCCCCTTTCTATTCTCACAAGTGCCCCTATTCATCTCAGGTGAGTGCCCCTTTTTCAGGTACAAGAAGTGTCCCTTACCATTTCTGATATGAAGTGCCTATATTCACCTCTTATAATTGCCTTTTTACAGTTCTGAGAGGTGTCCCTTGTATTTTGACAAGTGCCTCTTTTTATTCTTATAAGTGTCCCTTTTCATCTCCCGTGAGTGCCCGTATTCAAATTTGAGAGATGCCCCCTTTAACTTTATAATCAGGCGCGCCAGAATCAGTTTGGGGTTGGGGGGGGGGGACATTCCAGGGGCTCACCTTCCAGGGGCAGTGGCGTAATGAGCAAAAACGTTTGGAAGGGAGGGGGGGGGGGGGCAGAAGAAAAATCTGCATCACCACCACTCTTACACGTTACATGCAGGACCCGCGGAACGTTTTTTCACAGTGGAGTACTAATGATCAGGTAGAGCGTATTTTTGGCGTGGGGTCCAGGGCCTAGCTGAGCCCCGAAAGCTCAGGGTTTTTAGGCATTAAATTATGGTCAGATAAGCATAATTTAAATACCTTATTTGTGACATTGGCAGGTCACTAATTGGCGGGGAGTCCAGGGGGGCAGAGCCCCCGGAAGCTCAGGGGTTTTAGGTATTTAATTACGGTTAGATGAGCATAGTTTGATACCTCATTTGTGACATTGGCAGGTCACTTATTTTCTCTCTCTCTCTCTCTCTTTCTTTCTTTTTCTCTGTAACATACTTTTTTCAAAAATTGAGGGGGGCTCGAGCCCCCGAGCCCAGCCGTTCTGCAGGCCCTGACACGAAGGCTTCTGAATAAGCATATTTTTCGCCTCGCTGTAAATTTGGAAATTTCTAATTTTCCAACAAACGCATAAAAAGGTATCAGTATGACTTACAATTTTGTAAATAAAAAATACCGGAAAATCATGTCATTTTAGCAACATTTGTAAATCACTGGTATTGAATAAGAAATCCCCCCCCCCCGTCAGTACGCCAGCGTTCAGGGGCTCATGTCTTCACCCCTATAACAAAAAACACACACGCTTTCCCATCCTCTTACAATATTTCCACGATATGCGCGAATCGCTATTATAAAAACCTCCATTGATAAATATAGGTGGCAGGCGGGATGTTTAGGAAATTTAATTCAGGTTTTTATTATTGTTCTTTTGGGTTAAAAATACAAACCATCTTTACTCCTTTACTGCTTTTCTTTCTTTTTTTTGGAAGGGGGGGGGCTTTTTTTTTTGGGGGGGGGATGTGTTTTGCCCCCCCCCCCCCCCACTTTTTTGGTTGGGGGAGGGGTACTCTAGCCTCTCACGAATAATCGACATAACAAAAAAAAAAATATGCCGTAGCTAAAACATAGTGTGTAGGCCACATCTTGATAGTCCTAAATTCGGCCGGTTATTTACTTGATTCAAACTGCCGAAGATGGCGTTATCAACGAACTTAAAATCATGCTCACCAGCCCATTCCTAAAAATAATGATCTCGCCATCTTCGGGTGGTAGCATATAGCGTTGGTGTGGTGGAGAACAAAATTAAATAAGCCAGATTCGGGACTAACATCTTAACAAATATCGTCAATATTCACACCCCAGGCGCGGATCCAGGATTTCTTAGGGGGGGGGGGGGCCAAATTTGAAAGTTTCATAAGATTGTGAGAGAAAGAAGACGATTGGCTGTACAGTTCTCGACTCCTAATCCTCGTCTGAATTCAGGTCCCCCCCCCCCTCCCGCGCAAAGCGCGGAAGCTTTTAAGTTTCATAAGATTATGAGAGAAAGAAGACGACTGGCTGTACAGTTCTTGACTCTTAATCCTCGTCTGAATTCAGGTTCCCCCCCCCCCTCCCGCGCGCAGCGCGGAAGCTTTTACGTTTCATTAAATCATTAAAGATTCGTATTACCGTCCTCGCCTCTGAATCCTCGTCTGAATTCAGGTTCCCCCTCTCGCGCAAAGCGCGGAAGCTTTTAAATTTACTTAAATCATTAGAGAAACAAGACGATTCGTTGTACCGTTCTCGACTCTTAATCCTCGTCTAAATTAAGTCCCCCCTCCTCCCCCTCCTGCGCGAAGCGCGGAAGCTTTGACGTTTCATTAAACTATTAAAGAAAGAAGACGATTCGTTGTAGAGTTCTCGACACTTAATCCTTGTCTGAATTTAGTTTTTCCTGTCCCGCGCAAAGCACGGACAATTTTACGATTTATTAAATTATTAGAGAAAGAAGACGATTCGTTGTAGAGTTCTCGACTCTTAATCCTCGTCTGAATTCAGGTTTTCCCCCTCCCGTGCGAAGCGCGGAAGCTTTTAAGTCTTAAATCATTAGAGAAACAAGACGATTCGTTGTACCGTTCTCGACTCTTAATCCTCGTCTAAATTCAGTCCCCCCCCCCCCCTCCCCTCCTCCCCCTCCTGCGCGAAGCGCGGAAGCTTTGAAGTTTCATTAAACTATTAAAGAAAGAAGACGATTCGTTGTAGAGTTCTCGACTCTTAATCCTTGTCTGAATTCAGGTCCCCCCCCCCTTGCGCGCGAAGCGCGGAAGCTTTTAAGTTTCATAAGATTATGAGAGAAAGAAGACGATTGGCTGTACAGTTCTCGACTCTTAATCCTCGTCTGAATTCAGGTCCCCCCCCCCTCCCGCGCGCAGCGCGGAAGCCTTTAATTTTCATTAAATCATTAGAGAAAGAAGACGATTCGTTGTACCGTTCTCGAAAATAATCCTCGTCGGAATTTAGTTTCCCCTCTATCCAGCGCGAAGCGCGGAAGCTTTTACGTTTCATTAAATTATTAAAGATTCGTATTACCGTTCTCGCCTCTGAATCCTCGTCTGAATTCAGGTTCCCCCCTCCCGCGCAAATCGCGGAAGCTTTGACGTTTCATAAGATTATGAGAGAAAGAAGACGATTCGCTGTACCGTTCTCTATACTCTTAATCCTTGTCTGAATTTCAAAGATGTTCTTTATCTGCTCCTTTTTCTTCCTACGTCCTCTTCCGTTTTGGGGGGACCGCCCCGTCCCCACTCCCTGGCTACAGATAAACACATTTTGATACCTTGTCCGACCCCGCAAGCTCAGGGGTTTAAGACAATAAATTACGGTCAGATAAGCATTCAGGGGCCCGCCTTGGGCCCTGGTGAGGTCGAGGCGGCGCAGCCGGCCCCGGAAGCTCAGGGGTTTTAGGCGTTTAATTAAGATCAGATGAGCATTTTTTTTTAATACCTTTTATTTTGTTACACTGGCAGGTCACTATTTGGCGTGGGGTCCAGGGGGCGGAGCCCCTCAAAAAGGGGTTTTAGGCATTAAATTACCGTCAGATGAGCATCTAAGGGCCCGCCGTAGGGCCCTAGGTGGAATCCAGGGGGCAGAGCCCCCGGAAGCTTTGGGGTTTTAGGCATTTAATCACGGTCAGATGAGCATATTTTGATGCCTCATTTTTTAACACTGGCAGTTAACTATTCTTTCTTTCTTGCTCTCATTCTATTTTATTTCTCTTTAATATACTTTTTCAAAAAAGTGGGGGGGGGGGGGGCCTGACATGTAGGAATCTCAATAATCATATTTCTTGCCTGGCTGTAAATTAGGAATTTGTCATTTTCCAACAAACACATACAAACGTATAATTTACTAAAAAGTGAGGACAAATCTCGGAAATTATGTCATTTCAGCATTATTTGTAATCCACCCGTTGTGGAATTAGAAATGAAACCACGTTTGAATTTGATTTCCCCAAAGCCCTCCCCCCCCCCCCTATCAGTACGCCAGTATCTCCTCTTTTCTTTTTTTCTTTCCCTTTCCTTCCTTCTCTCTTATTTTTTTGATTGGGGGGGGGGGGGGGGTCAACAGCCTGGGAGGCAAGGCCCTTTCGGTCCCCCCGATCTCTTTCTACCCCTTTTCTTTTCTTCTTCCTCTTCTTTCTTCCCTTTCTTTCCTCTTTCCCTTTCCCTTCTTTTCCTTTCTTCTCTCTTTTTTTCTTTTTTTTTTTTTTGCGGGGGGGGGGGGGGGCCAAGGCCCGCTCGGCCCCCCCCCCCCTGGATCCGCGCCTGCACACCCCCCTTACAAAATAACTGCCCATTTTGCCACCTGATAGTTATGCGGATCCCCCCCCCCCCCAAACCCCCCCCCCCCCCCAAAAAAAAAAAAAAAAAAAAAAAAAAAAAAGATGACGCTGGACTTTCCTTCATTATTTTTACAAATTCGCTATGGCTATACCATATTTAAACACGTGACTACAAAAAATTAAA